>JACERP010000012.1:600000-863787 GCA_014080715.1 Scenedesmus sp. NREL 46B-D3 | reverse complement strand
TTTTTTTTTTTTTTTTTTTTTTTTGCTTTTTTTTGCTTTTTTTTTTGCTTTTTTTGCTTTTTTTTTTTTGCTTTTTTTGCTTTTTGTTTTTTGCTGTTTTGAAACAGTGCCAATACATCATAACAGCCAAACGACCATACATTTGAGGTGGCTGGCAGCACAAGCAGCCTACAAGAGGGCTGGCTGGCAGGCCAACAGGCTCAACACTGTCATTAACAGTAGATCAAACATGGCAGTGTGATGTGCTATATGCTTCCTGACAGAACTTCACACAGCAACACATGTGTATGCCACACGCAATGTAGCACAGCTGCTGTGTGCAGCGTGAATGGCTCCGCAGCCCTTGCTGCGTAGAATTGAATGCCATGCAACGCTGAAGCGAAGTGCAGCATGCGCCACTGCGCCACAGGCGACTGGCACTTGCTCAACAACGTGGCATGCTCCGCCTTGTACAGGCACATGCTTCAGCTTGACCGACACCTTGTCTCGAAAGGGTGGCGTACCACACACGTCGCACAACGCCCAAGTGATGGCCGGCACTGGCGCCAACGTTGCCAGTGCGCTTGTACTGCTTAGCAGGCCCTTCACAGCTGTTGGTTGCTTGCACAGGCCACCGCATGGCCTGCAGCAGCGGCAGGGCAGCGCAGCAGGAAGACTTCTCAGCGATGCACTGATGACATTGCATCTGCAGCGCTAGACCAGAATGTGTGCTGAAGTGCAGCTTGGGCGTCGACAGAGTATGCACACATAAACATGGACAGCACTACAGCCCGATACACTGCAGCAGCCTGCGCAGCCCTGCAGCCCCCTACCTGACGAATGCTGGCAGGCGTGTATCCAGGACAACCCCTCTGTTCTCCCTAAAGCAAGGAGGCTGATGGTGGCAGGCATCACCAGCCCTGGGCCGCTTGTACGGGGCAGTGTCGCCGCGCAAGGTCCGGTGGCCGGGCGCTGCCGTGGACCGCCTTGTGCTTCATGGCGATGTCGTCATCAGCGGTCGCCTCGTGCCTTGTGCCTGCAGACAGCAGCAGTGCAGACGTGTCATGCGCATTGCTGCACAGCTGTTCATAAGCCGTCAGGCCGCACTGCTTGACCAGTTGAGCAGGCGTCCTGTATGCTACACGCCACCTAGCACAGCTGCTGTGTGCAGCGTCATTGGCTGCCCGACCCTTGTTGCGTAAAACATGAACGTCAATTGAAGCACGCACACAGCAAGCGTCACTGTGCCACTAGCAGCTGGCACGTCAGTCAACAGCATGGCAAGCGGCTGCGTGCGCAGGCACATGCATTACCACATACATTGCGCTGTTACCAAGTGGTGGCTGGCAATGGCGCGGACAGTGGCCAGTTTGGTTGTGCTGCTGGGTAGGCCATTGGCGCGTGGCTGGTGATGTGCTGCCGGCCGCTTGTACAGGCCACCGCATCCTCTGCAGCTGCGACAGGGCAGCGCAGCACGAAACTTTGTCAGCACTGCACTGATAAAACTGACGGCTGCGCAGGGATACACAGGTTATGACTGCAGGCATTGCATCTGCAGTGCTGGACTGCAGAATGTGTGCTGAAGTGCAACTTGGGCATGGCACAGCATGTACACATAAACATGGACAGCACTACAGCCCGACATACTGCAGGAGCCGGCGGATACCTGCAGCCCCCCTACCTGACGCATGCTGGCAGGCGTGTATGCAGGACAACCCCTCTCCTCTCCCTGGTCCATGGAGGCTGATGGGGGCGGGCATCACCAGCCCTGGGCGCTGCGTGGACCGCCTTGTCATCATGACGTCATCGTTGGCGGTCGCCTCCCTGCCTTGTGCCTGCAGGCAGCAGCAGTGCACGCATGTGATGCGCATTGCTGCACAGCTGTCCACCAGGCGTCGAGCTGCTCTGCGCTGCTTGACCAGACGAGCAGGCATCGTCCCGCAGCCACCATGCAGCATCACCGTCACGGGTCACTAGCTGCCAGATCTGCCCGCCCGGGCTCACCGGTCGCGAGGCACTGCAGCAGCCCCTGGGGTGTCCTGCGCAAGTCTTGTCGTAGCCAGGTGGCGGTGACAGTGGCAAACAAGCGAGCTGAAGGTGATGGTCTTGACCTTGCGGAAAGCTTTGCAGCACCTCCTGCCGCGTGCCTGAAGAGGGCATGCCACCGCTGGCCCTGAAGAGGGCACAGCACTATTCTAGCAGTATTTGTGTTAGCAGTACTTGTGTTAGCAGCACTGCAGATACTTGCAATAAAGGTGGCACCCCCAGGCAGGCAGATTGGCTGCAACATACGCAGCGCCTGCTGTGGGTCGTGACAGGTACAGCAGCAGGCAGCTGCAGGATATGGACTAAGGAAGGCCCGCGGAGGAAGGAACGGGAGGCTGCGCAGCGCCCAACCTGCCGTGTGCTTTGGTCCAAGGGGGCTGCCAAGTGCATGCCACCGCTGGCCCACTGGAGTGAGCCAGCGGGGTGTGGCTTGGGATTACAACGCGCGGCGATGCATTGGCCGCTAGCTCTCACTGTGGTGCCGCTCTTTCCCCCCCTCCCGAAAAAACACAAAAAAAAAAAAAAAAAAAAAAACAAAAAACAAAAAAAAACCAAAAACACATAGAACAACACACACAAAAGCAAAAAACACTTAAGAACACACAACAAAAACAAAACCACACACAAAAACAAAACACAAAAACAAATGCAACACCAGAGACACACGCACAAAAAAAAAAACACACGCAAAAAAAAAACACACACACAACACACACACACCACACACACACACACACACACACACACACACACCACACACACACCACACACACACACACACACACAACACACACACACACACAACACACACACACGCAAAAATATCACACACGCAAAATCACACACAAAAACACACACGCAAATAAAAACACGCTAAAAAAAACACACGCAAAAAAAAAAAACGCAAAAAAACACGCACACACACCAAACACACACACACGCACACACCACAAACAAACAAACACACACACACACACACACACACACACACACACACACGCGCACGCGCACACGCACGCACACACACACGCGCACGCGCGCACGCACGCACGCACGCACGCACGCACGCACGCACGCACGCAGCACGCACACCACGCACCCACGCACCCACGCACGCACACGCACGCACGCACACGCACGCACGCACCACGCACCCACGCACCCACGCACACCACGCACCCACGCACCCACGCACACACGCACACACGCACACACGCACACACGCACACCGCCACCCGCCCACCCGCCCACCGCCCACCGCCGCCCCCCCGGCCACCAACAGTGAGAGCTTCGCAGCCGCGCACCGCCACGCGCGACCCAACGCCACGGCACTCGGCAGCCCCCTTGGACCAGAGCACACGGCAGGTTGGGCGCTGCGCAGCCTCCTGTTCCTTCCCCGCGGGCCTTCCTTAGTCCATATCCTGCAGCTGCCTGTTGCCGTACATGTCCAAGACCCACAGCAGGCGCTGCGTATGTTCAGCCAATTGCCTGCCTTGGGGGTGCACCTTTATTGCAAGATCTGCAGTGCTGCTACACAAGCACTGCTAACTCAAATACCGCTAGACTGGTGTGTGCCCTCTCCACAGCTGACAAAGGAGGTCTACATGGAAACACACAACTGCCTGCAGCAGCACCAACACCAGCAGCTGGCAGCAGCAGCAACCATCAACGCTGCTGCTGCACCTCTGCTGCTTTCGCTGCTGCTTGCTATGAGGGATTTATTTACAGATACACAAATGGCCCTGCCTCCCACAGTGCTTCCTTGCAGGCACCATGCTGAAGCCACCATTGTTGCGGCGGTCCAACCAGCGGCAAGCCGGGGTCAGTCGCCGCACCATGACCTGCTCGCCAGCTGTCGCCACAGCGCTGAGGAGCCTCCCAATGCTTCTTCGGGCCATGAAATTTTTATCGTGCCATGTTTTTTCAAAGCCAACCTACCGCTGCTGCTGCTGCTGCTGCTTGAGCATCACAGGGCGGCGTGCTGCGCATGCTGGTTGCGCTCGGTGACTGCAGGGAACTGCTGGCTGTGCCGGCTGCCGCTGGCGTTGTTGTCGCTGTCGCGCGCCTCCAGCGCTGCGGACTGCCTTCCCGACGCTGGCGTGCCCTGGGGTGTGCCGCTGGGGGTGACCTGCCGCGGCCGCCAAAGCTGCGCTGCTGCTGCAGTGCTGCTGCTGCATGCTGGTCAGCATGGCCATTGCCTGCACTGCATCCTTCCCGACGCTAGCGTGCCCGGGGTGTGCCGGTGGTAGGTTGCGGCAGGCAGCAGCAGCAGCAGCAGCAGCAGCAGCAGCAGCAGCACGTGCACGGCTTCCCTCTCGGCTGCTGCCAGGGCTGCTGCCTGGGCCGCTGCCTGGGCTGCTGCGGGTGCTGCCGCCTGCTGGCGTGGGTGTGCCGCCAAGAGTGCGCGGGTGCACGGATGACACTGGGCGAGGCTGCTGCTGCTGCTGCTGCTGCTGCAGCAGCAGCTTGCTTGCAGCTGCTGGCCTTGCCAGACAAGCTGCTGCTGACCCCAGGCCCCCGTCCACTGCTGCTGCTGCTGCTGCTGGCAGCCTTGGGCGAGCTGCTGCTTGGGCTGGTGTTGGGGGTGATGGTGACGCGGCTGGCGGCTGCTGCCATGGGTGTGTCAAACACAGAGGTCGGACGGCTGCTGCTGCTGCTGTTGGAAGGACTTGGGGTGCTGTCATCTTCCTCTGGTGAGTCCTGGCTGCTGCTGGTGTCAGGACTTGGGGTGCTGTCCTCAATCTGCAGTGTCACACATGCGTCAATGTTCAGCAGAATAATCCAATGGAGTGCAGCAGCCCCAAAGCAAGCCATCAAGTTGATCAGCAGGTGACACATGATTTGAATCATGCAACTGCTGGCACGCCCGTGCACGCAGCAAGGCAGCGCCCTGCCAAGCGACAATTCTGACTGAACGCAGCAGCTAGGCCAGCAGCACTGCAGGACTGCGCACCACTGGGCCTGCAGTGGCCGATGCCAACTTGGCCAGCTTGGCCGACCCTGCACCAGCCACACCCACCTCAGCATGCAGTCCCTGAGGGTCGTCGGACGGGGCCAGGCTCATCGGGTTCTGCGGTTCCTGCGCAAGCACGTGAGACAACAATTATGGCAGTCAGCAAGTGCATGGCAAGCGGGCAAGACACTGTCTTGGGCAGGAGGGGCAAGGCCACCTGCAATCTGACGCTGAAGAGGGGCTATGTACAACCCGTTGCCACCAGGCTGGTGCCAGGTGGGGTGCACGGTTTGCTGCGGGCAGTGCAGCTGCCAGCATGTGTGCTGCGAGGGACGGCATGTGGCGGCAAGCTGTGCTGGCAGGAGAAAGGGTGGTGAGGCAGGGGCTCCAAGTGCACTGCATACTGCCGCCTGTTACACCGCACTGTCAGCAGCGGCAGCAGCAGCTCACCATGTTGTTCGCGTCGACCAGCGCGTTGGTGAGCTTACTGCGCATGCCCTCAATTTCGCGCACGAGCAGGTAATCATTTCCTTCGTGGTTCTCCTTCAGCTGGTTGATGACGCGGCGCGCCTTGGCAAGCTCTGCTCGGTAAAAATAGACGACACCTGACAGGATGCACACCAGGACGAAGAGGGCTGCGCACAGCAGCTGCAGGCCTGGTGGCGGCAGCACAGGGGCAGAAGCAGCAGCAAGATGTGCAGCGGTCAAGCGCAGTCGCAGGAACGGGCGCAAGCAGGCATGCTGCCATAGAAGCTGGCTGCGCAGCTGATTGGCATGCAACAGTGCATGGACGTCAGCACAATGTGGTTGCTCACAAGTAACAACTGTGTCATGTTATAACATGATGCTGCTGACTAGCCTCGTTGCAAGCACAGCAGGCAGCAGAGGTGCTTCTACTTACCATGCTCGATGACCAGCTCGGCCATCCTGGGTGTTGGGTGCAGGCCTTGCGCTGCTGCTGCTGCTGCTGTTGGCAGCAGCTGGCAGCCGATGCTGGATGTGGAATGGCTTGCATGGCACGCGTCACAGGCGGGCGAGCGGCTGCCGTTGCAGCTCAGGCTGGCAGCATGTGGTGCGTCTGCTGCAGCAGGTGGTGCAGTGGCAGACAAGTTGGCCGCCTGGCACACCACGAGGGCATCCGGGTGAATCTTGGTGGTGGTCGGTGTGAACACTGTGGGCGGCAACATCTGCGCCCAGCCAGGCGGCAGCACCAGGCAGGGCGCCCAGGTGCGGCCCTCCCGCGCCCTCTCCGTCACCATGAAGTCAAGCGGGGTGGTGCATGAGAGCGTCCAACTGGTGCAGGACGAGCAGCTGGCTGCAGCAGGCGCTGTGCGGTACCGCTGTAGCCAATGCCGCAGGAGGACTCGGCCAGCGCATGGCTCGCGTCGCACGCCAAGGAGCGGCAGGCATTGCAGCTCGAGCTGGATGACTTGGACGGTGTGATTGCTTCGGGAGGCATGTGGCGCGCCGGCGCAACCGTGGATGTGCGGGCAGGGTGACACGACACGACGGCATCCAGGTGCATTTTGGTGGGGTGTGGCACTGTGGGTGGCAGCATCTGTGCCCAAGGGAGGGGAAGCATCAGGCAGGGCGCCCATGTACGATCTTCCCGCTCCATCTCTGTCACGCTGAAGTCCATGGGGGTAAGCACGAGGTCGTCCACACTGGCGCAGGATGAGCAGCTGGCCGCAGCAGGCACTGCGCATTGCTGCTATAGGGGGACTGAAGCACCGCATGCCTCGTGTTGCAAACCTGGGAGCGGCAGGCACTGCAGCTGAGGCTGATGGAGGGTGATGGGTGTGCACCAGCAGGCACCTGCTGCATGGGTATGGTGTTGTTTGTGTTGCCTGGCTTGCAGTGAGCAGCGGCATTCCAGTGCTGCTGGGGTGGAATTGCCAGGGTTGGTGGCGACATCTGCGCCCGGTCGGGAGACAGCAAAATGAAGCAGGGAGACCCTGGGCTGTCCTCCAGTGCCACCTGCGTCCCGTTGCACTCGCAAGATCTTGTCCATATTACTGGTGGGTACGGAGAAAACTGCGGCACATAAAAGAAATGTTTGCACATTCAACAAAGCATAAAGTTGTTTTGTCTGCGATCGCTGGTTGTTTCAGTGCCTACTTTTACTTGGGATGCTGCTAAACATCCGGCCCGGCAGATCCCACAAGCGCTGCAATTGCTGGGTTGCAACCAAATAAATAAGTATAACATGCGTATTATTTTAACGGGCAAAGCTGTTATAGGTCTGGCTGTCACCGGCAAAGGAAGCTGTGCCCAGCTAGTTCCTGTGCTGTGCTGTTTTGCCCTGCTGTGTGATGGCCTGACCCTTCTGAAAATGCATTAATGATGCACTTAATCTTATACCGAGCAAAGCTGTAATAGGCCACCCGCAAAAGAAGCTGTGCCCAGCCAGCTCCTGCCAGTGTGCTGTGCTGTTATGCTCTGCTGTGTGATGGCCTGGCCTTCCTATCATTTCAACATACAAATCAATGGCTCACCTTAACAATTGCAGGGGCCAAGTGGGCCTTGAAGACAGCGCCCATGCCACACATAGCGGCCAAGACCATATTCGCAAAGATGGTTACGCCCACCATCTTGCTTGCTTGACTGATGACCTGAACTTTCTGATAATACTGTTTTACTTCGCAAGTCTAGTTGATACTGTGCACGGTATGCACAACATCGCAGGGAGTGTGTTGCAATTGCGCGCTTGCATACGATGAAGCACAGGTAACTGGCTTCACAGTGATGTTTTCTTTGTTCCCAACAATTCTATGCTAACTGAATAGTAAAGTGGCTTCCGCAGCTGCCACAGTGGCTGCGCTGCGATCATTAGAAGGTTATAACATCCGCATTGAAGCAGGTGACCTCCAACATCAGGCAGAGCATGTGAACACGCCTGATGTCTATTACTGTCAACTTATATTTACGGGTGGCTGACGATTGGCTGGTGACCTGAGCGCTGACACCATCTAGTCATATCTGAAATGCCTACTAAGGCTTTTAGGGCGTCAGACAAGAAATATATAAAAGTTTAGAACATCCAGAAGGAGCCAAATGTGTGCAGTGCTGGGTCCAGTCACTTGCTGGCGATTATGAAAGCTTTGTCATCGCGTGGTGTGATGGGAGGCCAATTAGCCAGCTTCGGAACTTCTGCTAGTACCTCAAAGTTTATCCTTATAACATGGTAGTTGATGCTTTGTTGCTGCTGGGGCGTACACCACACACACCGTAACAGAGCGTAAAGAGGTGCCTGTACAGTGCTGTGTGTGATACTCGTACACGATTAGTGGTTCTTGCCTGCCTCAATCCATGACTTCACACACCCAGACAACGCCGTGTGTATGCTCAGTTGCTGGAGCGTGTACAGCACTGCTGAGCACTACTGCTGCTTCCACCTTCAAGCATTCATGCACATGTGCATCTGTACAGATCATGCAGCACTGATAGCAGCGGCTTGTGCTCATGTCCTTACTCATCAACTGTGGCAGCAGGCACAAAGATCTCCATGGCCTGGAAAAGGCCAACATAGCCACAGCAGTGTGCTTGCTCGTGCAAGTCTCAACTGCTGCTGCTCATGCATGCAGCGCGGACCACCCACTGTCATCATCATCATATTACCCATTCAAGCCATAGCATCAGCGCCATTGGCCCACCCACTGTGAACGATGCTGGCGCCACTGATGACATGTAGAAAGCGCTGTCCAGATCCAGCATTGTATGCTGCTGCGCCACAGCAGTGCATGACTTGGCCCCGCCTGCGCCTGTCGACGTACCAGAGGACTCATCAGGAGCACTTGAGCAGGATTTGCATAGCCAGACGTGGAGGCGCAAGTTGCAGCGCTGCATGTGCCTGCTGCTGTGGGTGCTTACAAAGCGTATACGTACAGCCACGAGCCACGGGGTGGTGTCCTGCTGCAGGTCATGGAGCAGGACCACCCCCCCGGGGGGGGGGGGGGGGGGGGGGCTGCAGGACAACCCCTCTACCTACACAGCGGCAGACATTGCGATGCAGCTGGGCTTGCCAAGTGTGACTGCTGCGGATACAGGCCGGCCACCCGTGTGAAACAGGGCTGCTGCTGTCCTTGCTATCCTTGTTATGTCCAAACATTGTCCAACCATAACAGAGCAGCCAATTACTCAAAGATCTGCGCTGCGACATCATGGGCTTTGTGGAAACCAAGGAGGCGCCAGGGAAGCTGCGGCTTGCCGATCTCATTCCGGGCTACACATACATCAGTAAGGCCAGGCCTCTTGGGGAGAATGGGTGTGCCAGTGGTGGTGTTGCGGTTGCTGTGCATGCCGCTGTTGCCAATGCTGTGAAAGTGTTTGCTTTTGCTGATCAGCAATACGAGGATGCACTGTGGCTAGTGATGCCAGGGCAGAATGGTGCTCCTAAGCTGTTTATTGGAGTGGTGTATATGCCTGATATGAACAAGCATGCGCCAGTGAGGAGGGCTGCTTACTCAGCGCTGCAGGAGGACCTCGCATACCTGTTGAGCAGAGGCTCTGTGTTGATCATAGGTGACTTCAACGCCAGGGTCGGGCAAGGTGCAAGCCCCACAGATCGCATTGGCATGCATGGCGAAACAACCACAAACAACAATGGCGAACTCCTTCTCTCGCTGCTCAATGCCGTCAATCTCTACTCACTGAATGCCCGCACAGCACCCACCTCTCCCCACCAGCACATCACATGTGACAGGTCCCACAGGGGCACCGCGCGGAGGTCCCTCAATGACTACATCATTGCGTCTGCTGACATTGCTATGCCGTGCCAAGCTGCCGCCAGGCCAACAGCCAAGGTTGGGCCATACACAGTGGGTTCTACTGACCACCTGCCAGTGTCTGCTTGCATTCAAAGGCCTGTGGCACGTCGCCCTGCAAAACAGGTCAAGCTGCGCCTCAATGCACAGCCGAATGATTTCAAAATGCGAAATGGGGAGCAATCGGCCGAACTTGAGGCGTACCAGGAGGCCCTGGCACAGCTGGGCGCTGCTTATACGTCCACTATTACCGTGCTACAACAGCAGGTTTCTGCAGCTCAACTTACGGCCAATGCTGCAGTACAACAAGCACATGCGCAGCTGCTGGGAGCGCTTCGTCAGGCGGTCAATGCCAGTTTTGGGTTTAAAAGGGTCTGGGTTGGCAAGTCCTTCCCGTGGTGGACACAGGAGCTGACAAATGCTGTGCAGGCCAGGGTGCAGGCCTTTACACAGTACAGGGAGTCCGGCCTTGTTGCAGACTGGGATGCATTTGATCAGCAGCGCAAGGCTACTGCACAGCTTATCAAAGCAGCTGAGAAGCAGCACAAACAGCGATGCGAGCATGCAATCACTGCAGCGTACAGAGACCGCTTAAATGATGACAGCACGCTTGGGGAGAAGGATATGTGGCAGCTTGTGCGTCGCCTGTGCCCTAAGCATGTCAGCGAGGCCGTGTACAGTGTCATGCAGCACCCCTCAGGACAGACGGCTTCAACCCCTGCAGAAAAAGCAGATGCATTCAAATGCCACTATCAGCGTGTTGGTAGCCATGCAGCGTTTGCCGCCGCAAACCCCCAGTTTGACCCAGCGCACATGACACAGGTTGCCGCCAATGTACAGCAGTACCTTCATGACTCAACCGCACCTCATGCTGCCCCACCCTGCCCGCTGGACTTGCCCATCACTGCCGCCGAGGTTTCTGCATGCTTGCAGCGTCTACGCACAGGCAAAGCTGGCAACCCTGCAGAAGAAGGCATTGTCAACGAGCTTTTGAAGTACGGAGGCAACACAGTTGCAGACATGCTGCTGCAGTACTGCAGCCTCATGTGGCAGCTTGAGCAGGTACATCAGGTGCCGGGGACAGTCGTCAGCATGCCTAAGAAGGGCGATCTGACAGACCCAGGCAACTACCGCGGCATCACCCTGCTCAGCGTGCTCTATAAGTTCTACACCAGCGTCCTCAATCAGCGCCTTATCAAGTTTGCAGAGGGCGAGCAGCAGGAGCAGCAGCAGCAAACACAAGCACAGCAGCAGCAGCAGCAGCAGCAGCAAGGCCAGCATTCAGCACAACAGCAGCAGCAGCAGCAGCAGCAAGGCCAGCATTCAGCACAACAGCAGCAGCAGCAGCAGCAGCAGCCACGCGCAACTGCTGCTACAGCAGCAGCGGCGCCGCTGCTGCACGAGAGTCAGAACGGATTCCGCCCCAAGCGCAGTTGTGCTGACCATCAAAGCGTGCTCAGCGAGGTCCTTAATGGCAGGAAAGCTGAGGAAAAGGAGTCATATGTGTTGTTTGTTGACACCTTCAAGGCATTCCCTACGGTCTGGCTTGATGGCTTGTTCCAGAAGCTGTGGGATAAGGGTGTGCGTGGCAAGATGTTCCGTGTCATGTACAACTTGTATCAGGGCGCGCAGCGTGTGGTGTCTCATGAGGGTTGCACCACGGATAGGTTCACCTGCGACCTTGGCCTGCATGAGGGTGATGTTATTTCGCCCACACTGTACCTGTTGTTTATCGACGACTTGCTGCGTGACGTGCATGCAAAGCACCCTGGTGTTACCCTCATGGGCCCTCGTGACGAACCTGCAGGCCAAGTTGTGGCAGCCATGCAGGCTGATGACTTTGTTGCTGTCTGCGGGTCTCTGTCTGAAGTTCAGGCTGTGGCTGCAACTCTTTACAATTACAGTTGCCAGTGGCGCTTCAAGCTCCACAGCTTGAAGTCTGCCGTCATGCATGTGCTGCCAGCAAGACAGACCAGCCAGCTGGTCGACTCCGGCATTGTTTGGAACAATGTCCCTGTGCCTGTTGTATCGGAGTACTGCTATCTTGGCCTGTGGTTCAACAATACCTGTACATGGACCACACATTTTGAGAAGATGCTGGCTAAGGTGCAACGTGTGAAGGGTGCGCTCATGCCAATTTGGAAGAGCCGCAGCATCAGTGTGGAGGTTAAACGCATACTGTTGCTGACGTGTGTCCGTCCCATTGTCGAATATGGCAGTGAGGTTTGGTTTCCGTCCACAGCTAGGCAAATGCAGCTGATCGACAAAGTGCAGACAGACATCATCAAATGCGCAATGCGCTGTGGCAAGGAGCGCCCATGCTCTACAGCTCTCTTGGCAGAATGGGGTGTGAAACCGTTGCATATGTGGCTTCATCAGAGGGCTTTGGAGTACTACTACAGGATTCAGCGTATGCAGGGCGTTCGGCTGCCAAATCAAGTGTTTACAGCTGAATGGAGGCGTCCTAGTGGTGCTGTGGCGGTGACACCGTGGCACAAGTATGTGCAGAGCCTGCTGTGCAAGTATGGTGTGAATGTTGGGACCGCGGAAGGCAGAGCCAGTGCGTGCAAGAGCCATGTCAACAAGCAGGTCAGGACACTAGATGCTGAAAGGATTGCATGTGAAACGTTGGAACACTCCACTCTGAGTCGGTGTGTGGCTCATGTGCATCCCACTCATGTTGATGCTATGGGTTTCAGGAGGCCTAGGCCGTACTTGCGTTCAGTGGCAATTCCACGTGGTATTGAATTGCTTTTGCGTGTTTGTATGGGTTGTCTGTGTGTACATGAGCGTACTAGTCAGTTTGGCGGTCGCAGAGCTAACTCCACTTCAGGATGTCCTTGTTGTGGTGCAGAAGTTGAGTCTTTGTCACACTTCATGTTTGATTGCCCTGCTACTTCTGCTCAGAGGGATGATATGTTTGCTGAGATCAGATCCCTGCCTGGTTGCGCTGAAAAGTTACGCAGCGTTTTGTCCATGGCTGATTCGTCAAGCAAGGTGTTTTGTATCTGATGATATTTGGGGCAGTTCTCGAAGATGTCGGATGGTGTCACCGTGTATTGCTGCTTTTCTTGTCGAGTCTTGGGATGTGCGCAATGCATGCAAACATTCTGGAGCAGTGCTCCCTCCTCTTTCCGCCCCGGTGGGGCGCGGGGCCGATGGCGCTGATGCTATGGCTCAAATGGGTAATATGATGATGATGAGAGCAGTATCTTGCAACAAACACTGGCAGTTGCAGTGCGGTGCCCCTTTGTCTTCACACCAATATTGTCATGCCAACCAGCAGCATGGTCACAATTGCTGGCTTTGGCAACCCTCTGTGCCACTTGCATACTATGCATTGCAACAAAGGCACAATGCTTTGACACATCAAAGAAAGCACGGCATGTCTTGACGTCAACACAGTGTTAACACAGTGGTCGACCACTGCTAGCCATATCGTATCATGGTGGGGCGCGGGGCCGATGGCGCTGATGCTATGGCTTGAATGGGTAATCTGATGATGATGATCGTATCATGGTGGTGATGATGATGATGATGGTGGTGGTGGATTTGCGAGATGCACAGCCTGTACCACCACTACGACCACAGATACCAAACAGATACCAAAAAAGTTCTGATAGCCTATTGCAAGCACCACACACACATGACATAAGCTTTGCTTGAAGTGTTCTTCAAGACCCTGCAGATCAGAACTTGTGCAGGCGTGTGCATGGCACTGCCATGGCAGGGCCTGCCCCGACAGCTACATAAACTCCTTGCATTCTGCGATATCGAAAAATTGCAGTGCCGTGCATTAGGCAGTTTTGGTGTACACAGCATAAATAAAGCAAGACTTCATGAAGACTGCCACTTCATTAAAATGAGCACGGCATATTTAGATGTACGAGGCAAGCAAACCCTGCCGCAGCTGCTAACCACCAAGCAGCACACTTTAACCGGCTCAACCGCCAGTCAACACACAACACTGGCATGGTGCTACTGCATGGGGCCAAAGACCAGCTGAATGCCCCAGTTCCAACACCCCGACTGGCATTTTTACACTCAGGGATTGCGGTCCCAGCCAGCCACCTAAGCTGTCCGTGTGCTGCTGTTGCCAAAGCATCGCAAAGGAACAGATGCTGATGTTGAGGCTGCCATATCATTATCATAATACATGATATATCGGCTCACATCGAGCTGCCACCTTTGAACTGACAGCACACCAGCAAGTGCACTAAGAACGAGCCCCTGTGCTGCGCATGTATGTGACTGTCACCTGTTGCCTCGAAGCCCATGTGTGTCAAAGTAGTTGTTGAGACCCAGGTGGGCTTCAGTGCTGCACACTCACAAAACGCATCAGCCGCAAACCAGCAGGAGCCACATTATGAAGCGTGGCAGCGCCAGCCAGCAAGTTTGCACACTAACATGCAGCCGCTTGGCTCACCGTAACACCGGTCAGTGACGCCAACAGGACAGCTAGGGCGCAACAACACGGCAACAGCTGGTGGCAGCACGGACACTGACCGCGGTTAGCAGCAGCCATGCATAGTTGGCTGCACACATCATGCAGGGTGCTTGTATATTGGACACCGTAAACAGCAACAACCACAGCACCATCGCAGGTTGCATGTCTCACATTCGCCAGTGCCGGGTGCTCGCATACACCGCCAATGCACAACATGCGGCTTGTAAGGTATTGAGTTCATGAACACGGTGGCTGCCACGAAGCACTACCAGTGGCAGTTTTCAGGTGAGCTTGAAGCCCTGCTGATTGTGCGAGCTGCTGTCCTGTAACAATGCATTGCAACAACTGCTCAACAAAAGCGGGCTGTGCATGGATTGAGTTGTTGTTGTGTGGGTGTGTACCAGTGTGCAAATGGACAACTATGCCCCAAGCAGCATAACACCACATGCAACGTAGGCAAGACTCATTGGTGCCCCATGCACTGCAGCCAGTTTGTGCTTGCTATCAGCCAATAGCTGTGCTGCTCCGTGATGTTGCCCAGATCCAGCTGGCAACGCAGGCAGCCGCGTCGTCATGCTGCACCCTACACGATAGAGCTGCTGCACGTTGCAAGCTGTGCAGCTCGCAAGCTGTACAACATGCTGTACAGCACGTGGACAGCAGCATCAGGCTACTGCCATCCTACATGCAGGGAACCTGGGCTTCACAAGTGACGCAGCCACATGCACAAATTGTCCTCAGCCTGCAGCACACCACCGCAGACAGCAAGCTGACAACAGTATGCAACGTACAACCATGATCAGTGTAGTGTGTGCTGTAAGGTCGACCACCCCTCCGTTGCTTTCACCATGTTAGCAACACCCTGTATGCGATATGATGCGCCAGAACATATACCAGCAGGCCAACGCTATTGCAGCCATGCAATTGCTCTGCAGCCAGTTCAATTGCCATGCCACCCGTTCCCGGTGGTGAACAGGTGTGCAAAAGCACCCTGCAGCCATACACATATCCACAGACAGCAGCAACGCAAGGGACATCCAGCGCAGTACAAGCCGCCGCTTGCCCATCAAACCAGCATGCCTGCGGGGTCAGCATAACCTGCCCAAGGCTCCTGCAACACCAGGCAATTGCTACAACACCAAAACCCATTCCGGAGAGTCACACAGCAACAGGCATCGCTCCCGCATGACATTGCTGAGCACCAAGAAGTCAGCCAGAGGCCATGCAGCCTTCAGCAGAAGTACCTGTGACTTTGTCCTTGTGTTCAAACCGGCTCGTCGTCTTAACTTCCATGACAGCGCTTCCAGAAAGCAGCGCTGTCACAGGCGCGCATCACTGAACAGCAATGCACCAGGCGGGCATGCCACGCAGCGAGTGCACCAAACAACTGAAACAGCTGCTGATTGTAACAAGCGCAAACTGTACACAGTCACACCTGCTGTGCAATCAGATCAGGCGGCAACAACATTGTGCCTGCAATGACCTGGAAAACTAGAGCAGCCACAGCCGTGATTGTTTGCAAGCTCAAATTCCCACACATGCATATGCCTGCTGTTCTGCAGGCGTTAAGTAACTGGCAGGAGTACCAGCTACATCCCATGCATCAGGACCACCACAAAACTTGAATCCAACACAAAAGCTGGTGCAGCCTGAAGCCCATGCCAAGATGCACCACTGCGCGCAACCTCAGCTTGTGGCAAACCTCTTCACCGCCTGATGCATGTATGTATTACACATGCGTGTGCTACTGAAGAAAACGTTTCATGCCGGCAATATGCACAAGCAGGGGTGATCGTCATCATATACAGCATGCGCTCAAACCAATGATACTACCACAAGCTTCACAGCTGGGCCCATCAAGCAGAGCGCTAGCCAGCCACAGCACAACCCATGAGGGGCGCAGTGGGATGTGGGGCCATTGGTGTTGGTGCTTTGGCTTGATTGGCTAGGATAAGTTTGATGATGAGCCCAGGAGAAGTGCTGTGGCAAACACGACCATCGAGTGTACCATTCATGTACAGCATGCTCAGCATGCACATTGCATCCCTCACCACACTTTGGCATACAGTGCCCTTCAACATGAAAAACTTGGTGTTATGCGTCAGCCCCCGACACAAGCTGCATGCTCCGTGCATCCTTGCCCTCCGGCAGCAGGCCGAACGCGCCAATGTAGCTGCGACACAAGGGGCACGTTGCGCCTGTGCGGCTGGAGCTGGTCACCAGCTGCCGGGCGCATGCGAGGCACAGCGCATGCATGCAGGGCCCAATCGCAACCGACACATCTGCCTCCCAACACACACAGCACTGCTCCTCATACCAGCCGCTGCTGGTCGCCCTAGACAGCACAGAACAGCCCGCAGTCCCACTGCATGCCTTCACCACCTCAGCAGCAGCAGCAGCAGCAGCAGCAGGGGTCCCGCACTCAACTGCACCACTGCCAGCAGGGCCGCCGCATGCAGCACTGCTCGCACTGTCCGTGGTGCTAGCACGCACCAGCTCGTCAGCGCCGCCGCCGCAGTTTATGGCAGCGTGCTGTGAGCAGCACGGGGCAACACAGCAGGGGCTGCAGCCGCCACATGCCTGGCCACAGCAGGCACCTGAGCTGCCAGCAGGTGTGTCTGACATGCCAAGGTCTTTGGCTGCGTCATGCGGCTGTGTTGCCTGCATCAGCTTGAGGTGCTCCAGCTCCTCTGTGAGCTTGGCCTGCAGCACACCCGCTGCAATCGCCCTCAGACTAGGAGGACCATACACCCTGCAAAACAGGCAAGAGCAGGGAGCCACCCGCCGGCACAAACGCACGCAGTGTCAGTCTCCGCGGCAGTAGCAATAGCGGCAGGTGAGAGCGACTGCACACACCGCGGCAAGTGCACCGCAAGAACATTGGCCGCATAGCACTTCTCTGACAGAGCACAGCACCAGCTCGTATGCAGAACACGTAGCTAGCCGCACCCTCCTGCCACTGGCCAGCTGGAGCCCCGCTACCCGCGTGCTCAGGCCGCAAGCCAGCTGGCACACACACTGAATCCACAGCAGCAGCTCCCCGTCCCGTCCCGTCATGCAGCCGCCTCACCTGGGGGCGTCAGGCTGCATCGCCTCCAGCACGCGTGCCAGCGACAGCGACGGTGTGAGCACGCGTGCCAGCTGGCGGTGGCCGCGGTGTGCTGCCAGCTGCGCTGGGTTCATGCCGTACAGGTTGGGGATGGTGCGGGGGTCCTGGGAGCGAGGAACGTCCGACGGCCCGCTGAGCAGCTGCACCTCCTGCAGCGCTCGAGAAGCAGGTGTGAGCAGCACAGCCACTGAGTGGGAGAGGCTAGCTGGGGGTGGGCGTGAAGGAGGCACGGTTGCAGCTGCTGTGCTTAAACCCGCAAACATGGCCAGGACGGTGTGCCGGCAGCACGCATGTGTGTGCAGCACGTCAAGGCTGTCAAGCCTTGAGATCCGCTGCAGCGTTGCCATGCCAGCAGCTGTGGCTGGTCGCAGCCTGCCGGTTGCGCACAGAATCGTCCACCAAGGCCTCACTCACGTAGTGCTGCAGCAGCATCAGCGCGATGGACATGTGGTTGCGCACCACGGCCAGGTGCAGCGGGGTGCTGCCCACGGGCACCGTCAGCCAGGCGTCAAACACGCGGTCGTTCACGCACGACACGTCAGCGTCAGCTTGCAGCAGCGACATCACCAGCGGCTCGCTGCAGCCCCACACCGCATAGTGCAGCGGAGTGAAGCCGCTGAGGTTGCGCTTGTTGGCAAACCTGCAGCCACAAGACAGCAGGCACCGTATGGACGCTGCACGATGAAGCTGTAGGAAAATTCACACCAGGCGTGGGGGGCAGTGCCGGAGAAGCTCGGCTAAACAGTAAGCAGCAAGCTCAGATGTGCGCTGCCAAGGCATGCACTGGCATGAGCTTGACGTGCAGGCTCATGGAGCTGCTGTTGTCGGTGTTTGCGCACCTGCTGGCCAGGTTCCTGTCGCGAGCCTTCTGAAGCAGGTACTCAGCCACCTCCCCATGGCCATGCAGCGCAGCATAGTGCAGGCACCTAACAATACCAGGCAGGCAGGCAGGCAAGGAGGCCTCAAAGGCTCATCTTTTTCCTGTCATGCGTTGACACCGTGCTCATTTCGGGGTGGCTCATGACGGTCAAGATTGACTGGACCCATGTGTAGCTGATTACACTCTCTCTATAAAAAGTTGGCACGCGAGCAAGTTCAAACATGCAAAGCCTGGGATGCCAAATGTAACAGTGACAGCATGAAAGCAACCTTGTGGAGATTCAGCCTACGCGGGAGCGCACTGACGCAGTGATTCAAATCAGGGACAACAGTGATCATCTCAAGACAGACCAGCCATGCAACTGCTGTTGTTACATGGGCCATATCTTGCACTGGATTACAGGCTTGTTGACCTGCTGGTCGGGGACCCACTGGCAGGCGGTCTGGGGGTGGCTCTCCTCTGTGTTCGTCCCCTCTTGCTAGAAAACCGTGTGAGCAAGTGAAGGAAGCCTGCTGCAGTACTGTGCAAGTCACACAATGCCAGCGGCCGCACTCTGGTACTGCGGGATCTGCACGACTCATCTGCAGCTGCCTGCTACTGCAGTGAGCGGGTTGAGAGAGGTGTACGAGCAGATGTAACAGCACAGGCAGCCACAACTCACGTGTTGCCTTCCCTGTCCACTGCAAACAGGTTGGCAGCACCCTCCACCAGCAGCTTCGAGCAGTGCAGGTGCCCCTGCTTCGCTGCCACAATCAGTGCTGTGCGGCGATACAGGTCTCGCGCATTGACTGCTTGTCGCAGACGCCTGAAAGACACCAGCTGCTGTTCAAGCCGCTGGTGCGGCTGTACCTGCTGCAGCACGTGCTGCTGGTGCTGCTGCTGTGCCTGCTGAGCATCATCAGCTGGTGCTGCTGAGGTATGCTGCTCTGGTTCTACCTGCTGTCCTGGCTCATCTTGCTGCTGCTTCGGCTCACTTTGCTGATGCTGGCAGGTGAGTTGCGGCTGCTTGTGCTCGTCGCTGCAAGCAGGCTGCTGCTTGCACTGCTGCTGTGCCTGCACCGTGCAAGGAAACACAGAGCCAAGGGGTTTGGTGGAACAAGTGATATCTTCTGAATTTGCAGTATGGCACCGCAAACATCAATGACGAAATTCCGCATATGCTGTTAAACTCACACCTGGCTCAAGTGAGTGCACACCACCGTACTGCTGCTGCTACTGCTGCCGCTGCTGGAATGCCTCGCATCGCAGCAGACTCGTGTGCCTCCTACCGTGCAGCATCTACTCACAGTGAACTCCTGCCTGACTGCCTCAACCAGGGGCTCGAGCACAGCGGAAATCACGTCGCTGTGACCCTGCTTGGCTGCCAAATGTAGCACGCCCCTCCTCTTCACCAGGGTCACTGAGGAGGAAACCAGTTTGGGCTCCTCCAGGATTTGGCGCTTCAACCATGCCACATCGCCACTGACTGCTGCGTTCAGGAAGTCTTGCGACTCCTTAGACAGCGCGCTGTGCAAGTTGCCCATGGGGCTTCTTCCTCCTACCACTGTACCCGCTGCGGAGCTGCCGAGCTGCAGCAAGCTGCCCCTATCTATACAGATCCGCTAATTATTTCAAATTAAGAACGTAAGTGAGCTGACCACACGCAGCTGGTTGAGGGTGCTCGTGAGAAGGTTGGAGGCTCTTGCAGGTATGTGGGTTACCATAATAACTACTACAGCTGTACAAGAACCGCCGATATCACAGATGCGCGTTGCACTATGCGTGTTTCGTCCCGGACCCAAGCACTGGTCCTTTGGCTTTCGCTGAGGAATTCAGCACAGGCAGGAAGACCAAACACTCAGATCCGTGTGGCCAAAACTGTTCGGCCGCATTTGTCGTGGTCCGCTCGGGTATGCAGATTTTTGAGCGCCACGGAAGTTCACAGTCGGCACTGTCACAAACCTATCACCCACTACCTCCCTCAAGGTATAACGCAAAGCTGGCTGCACACCTTGAATGCGGCTGCCGTAGTTGCTTGCTGAAGGTTTCACGCAGCAGGAAGGGGCGCTTTGACTCAACTGAACCAGGCAGATACAGTTGCTGCGGTGGATGGCACGTGCAAGGCACGTCAGCCACCAGTGAATGCCACAATGTTACTTGCAGCAGCAGAACAGCAAGGCAAGCTCAGTAGGTGCCCATCTGCCTGCTGCCGTCCTGCTATACTTGCACCACCAGGTTGCATGCTGGCTGTACACTGGCAGCTTGCTAACAGCAAGCTATGCCTGGCCAGCGGTGCAGAGCCACCAACCCAGCTTGCGTGCTTTTGCTGGGCTACACGCTAGCCAGCAGGTTAAGCGTTTAGCCTGCCAAGCACTGGACCTAGGCTAATGGCGCTGCTGCTACAACTGACTTGCAACATCATGAATCCCATTGTTACTGTGGAGAAGACCACTGTAATAGGACGAGTTTTAAACGGCTCCTGGGCTCCTGGGCTACTGTGTGTATGAGGACACTGCTGTGCACTGGTACTGCAGGATACAGCACGCGTGCATTCCTGTGTTCGCTGGTGTGTCTTTCCTGCTCCTGCTGCTGCTGTTGTTTATTGCCTGCTGCCTGCACCGGAAGCGACAATAGCTGGCGGGCCATGGTTCTGTCATCAAGGTTTTGGCAACAATCATCCAGCTGGACTACAAAGCCAGCGGCAGTACCAGGATTCGTCTGGGCACCAGCCCGCCGACAATCCTGCTGCCGCTGCGCTCTTCGCTTGCTTCATGTAATTATTTCGAGATATCAAGTGCGTGTGTGCGCAGCCTTCTACCTGATGCTGCCTGGACGCAGAAGGGTTGGTGCCCCTGAAGCTCCTGGATCTGGACAGTTGCTTTCTACATGTCATCAGTGGCGCCAGCATCGTTTACAGTGGGTGGTCCGCGTTGCATGCATGAGCAGCAGCAGCAGTCATTCGCTTTCATGCGGGGGGGTGGGTGGGCTGGCAGTGTACTGCATGCTAGTGCCGTGTCCTTTCACATGATGAGACGGTGTCAAGAAGAAGAAGCACTCCAACACCGCACATGTAAAAGAACGGATTTAACGGCTACATGTACATGTACAGCGGTACCTGCACCAGTGCAGCTGTCACAGGGGACTACAAGATGATGATGATGATGATGATGATGATGATGATGATGATGATGATGATGATGATGATGATGATGATGATGATGATGATGATGATGATGATGATGATGATGATGATGATCATCATCATCATCATCATATTACCCATTCAAGCCATAGCATCAGCGCCATCGGCCCCGCGCCCCACCGGGGCGGAAAGAGGAGGGAGCACTGCTCCAAAATATTTGCATGCATTGTGCATATCCCTAGACTTGACAAGATGCAGCAATACAGGGTGACACCATCCGACATCTTCCAGAACTGCCCCAAATATCAGATACAAAACGCAACACCTTGATTGACGAATCAGCCATGGACAAAACGCTGCGCAACTTTTCAGCGCAACTAGGCAGGTGTCACAGCAGGGATCTGATCTCAGCAGAACATACTATCCCTCTGAGCAGAAGTAGCAGGGCAATCAAACATGAAGTGTGACAAAGACTCAACTTCTGCACCACAACAAGACATCCTGAAGTGGAGTTACATACATACATTACAATACAATACAATACAATACAGTAGTACAGGACTGAACCTGCCTCAGGCATTAGCCCAGCGAGCCGTTGTTCCGCTCATGAGGGTTTCTTGTAATTGTACCCAGTTTCTTCTTCATTGTTTGGGCGATCGAAACCACCCGCACAAATCCGTCAATTCCAGTTGCTTTTTTAGCCCAGCCACGGGCGGTTGTATTACATTACATGCTCCACCCAACAAGGAGTGGGAACCCCATTCAGGAGCCAACGAGAGGCTCATTGGGGGGAGGGGGACCTCATAGAATATATCAATGTCATCAGAACAAACAGAAGAATCAGCAGAGAAGAATTCGTCCGCTGCATCGATCGCTTGAGCAACAGAAACGGAAGACAAGAAGGACTCAGGGTCTGCCACCGGGTGGCAGCGCACCAAATAGCAACAATGCACAAAGGCAGCCACAAGAGCAGGTTGCTGCCGCATAAAGGTCATCATATGCAAACCACCTGGCTGACAAGAGGCTATACTACCCCATACGGTTAGCTCTGCGACCGCCAAACTGACTAGTACGCTCATGTACACACAGACAACCCATACGAACACGCAAAAGCAATTCAATACCACGTGGAATTGCCACTGCACGCAAGTACGGCCTAGGCCTGCTGAAACCCATAGCATCAACATGAGTGGGATGCACATGAGCCACATACCGACTCAGAGTGGAGTGTTCCAACGTTTCACATGCAATCCTTTCAGCATCTAGTGTCCTGACCTGCTTGTTGACATGGCTCTTGCACGCACTGGCTCTGCCTTCCGCGGTCACAACATTCACACCATACTTGCACAGCAGGCTCTGCACATACTTGTGCCACGGTGTCACCGCCACAGCACCACTAGGACGCCTCCATTCAGCTGTAAACACTTGATTTGGCAGCCGAACGCCCTGCATACAAGATGATGATGATGATACAAGATGATGACTACAAGATGATGATGATGATGACAGCGGACTACAAGTTAAGCTTAGCCCGCTCACTGACTTGCCTGTGCTTCTTGTAAGTGGAAGGCCTTCCTTTCCTGCTGGGGGTGGTGCCCCGAATGCGACTTTTTGGACTTTTGGGACTCTGGTGCTTCCTACGTGCTCATCAGTGCGTCCAGCAAGCAGTACGGTGGGTGGTGCCAGCGATGCATCCTGAAGCACTGCTTCAGACTGGCAGCCCTGCATGGGGGGTCGGGTGACTCTGCTGTCCTTGATGTGAGAGGACACGGCACTAGCATGCAGTACATTGGCAGCCCACCCAACCCCCCGCATGAAAGCCAATGACTGCTGCTGCTCATGCACGCAACGCGGACCACCCACTGTAAACGATGCTGGCGCCACTGATGACATATAGAAAGGATGATGGGAAAGGAGACGGCACTAGCATTCAATACATGCCAAATGATGTGCTTTCATGACAGGTTACAGTGCTGGTGCTTGTTTCAGTGCTTCTACTTGATACAGCTGATGGTCACCAGCAAGTGAGAGGACACGGCACTAGCATGCAGTACACTGGCAGCCCACCCGACCCCCCGCATGCAGCAAGTGGCTCGCTGCCAGCGACTTCCAACTTAACCGCCTCCAACAGCACGTCATGTGAGAGGACACGTCATGTGCGCACTGTGGTAAAGGAATGCAAGCATCAGGCATTACTGCCTTATGTTGTGGCTGCCACTACTCACAGGCCGCTGAACATGGCCGCTGAACATGGCCGCACACAGGCCATGGCCGCACACAGGCCACACACAGGCCGCACACACACAGGCCGCACACACACACAGGCCGCACACACACAGGCCGCACACACACACACAGGCCGCACACACACAGGCCGCACACACAGGCCGCACACACAGGCCGCACACAGGCCACAGGCCATGGCCGCACACAGGCCGCCGAACATGGCCGCTGAACACAGGCCGCTGAACATGGCCGCAGGCTGCCACTACTCACAGGCCGCAGGCCTGAATGCTGTTGCACAGATGTCAGGAGGAGATGTGCCATGCGACTTGCTCACAGGCAGGGCCTTCTGGGCGGGGCAGACAGCCATCGTGTTCACCATGCCGTCATCGGCAGTGCGCCAGCTGACAGCATGCATGGTGGTCATGCTGAAGCAGCAGCTTCAGCGTGTACTGCACTGGCGCGCTGTACTTACCTTCAATGGCGCAGTCATCCTGTCAGCACGCGGGGCTCATGCAGGCCGCACTCAAGCGGGCCGGCGTGAGCAGCTGAGCGCCGGCCTGGTGCTGTCTAACCAGTATGCTGTGCTCGAGCCTGATGCTGAGTTATATCAGGCCGCATTACCGGGTGACGACTACGCCGCTGAGGGCTACACGGAGGATGAGGAGGATGAGCTTGTGCCTGCATCCGAGGACGAGGAACAGCAGCCCGCAGGCACTGAGCAGGCAGCACCTGCTCGGCGCAGCACAGGTCAGCAGCAGGGCTGCAGGCACAGCCAACGCTCCAACAACACCAGGCCCAGCCGCAGGACCCTGCAGCATCGCCGCCACCGCCCCAACAGGACACCGGTGCAGCCAGGTAGCAGTGGATTGGTGTGCGGCGTCCTCAATGTGAACAACATGCCCAAGGCAGGTCAAAGCCTGGTGGAAGTTTGCCAATTGCTCAAAGATCTGCGCTGCGACATCATGGGCTTTGTGGAAACCAAGGAGGCGCCAGGGAAGCTGCGGCCTGCCGATCTCATTCCGGGCTACACATACATCAGTAAGGCCAGGCCTCTTGGGGAGAATGGGTGTGCCAGTGGTGGTGTTGCGGTTGCTGTGCATGCCGCTGTTGCCAATGCTGTGAAAGTGTTTGCTTTTGCTGATCAGCAATACGAGGATGCACTGTGGCTAGTGATGCCAGGGCAGAATGGTGCTCATAAGCTGTTTATTGGAGTGGTGTATATGCCTGATATGAACAAGCATGCGCCAGTGAGGAGGGCTGCTTACTCAGCGCTGCAGGAGGACCTCGCATACCTGTCGAGCAGAGGCTCTGTGTTGATCATGGGTGACTTCAACGCCAGGGTCGGGCAAGGTGCAAGCCCCACAGATCGCATTGGCATGCATGGCGAAACAACCACAAACAACAATGGCGAACTCCTTCTCTCGCTGCTCAATGCCGTCAATCTCTACTCACTGAATGCCCGCACAGCACCCACCTCTCCCCACCAGCACATCACATGTGACAGGTCCCACAGGGGCACCGCGCGGAGGTCCCTCAATGACTACATCATTGCGTCTGCTGACATTGCTATGCCGTGCCAAGCTGCCGCCAGGCCAACAGCCAAGGTTGGGCCATACACAGTGGGTTCTACTGACCACCTGCCAGTGTCTGCTTGCATTCAAAGGCCTGTGGCACGTCGCCCTGCAAAACAGGTCAAGCTGCGCCTCAATGCACAGCCGAATGATTTCAAAATGCGCAATGGGGAGCAATCGGCCGAACTTGAGGCGTACCAGGAGGCCCTGGCACAGCTGGGCGCTGCTTATACGTCCACTATTACCGTGCTACAACAGCAGGTTTCTGCAGCTCAACTTACGGGCAATGCTGCAGTACAACAAGCACATGCGCAGCTGCTGGGAGCGCTTCGTCAGGCGGTCAATGCCAGTTTTGGGTTTAAAAGGGTCTGGGTTGGCAAGTCCTTCCCGTGGTGGACACAGGAGCTGACAAATGCTGTGCAGGCCAGGGTGCAGGCCTTTACACAGTACAGGGAGTCCGGCCTTGTTGCAGACTGGGATGCATTTGATCAGCAGCGCAAGGCTACTGCACAGCTTATCAAAGCAGCTGAGAAGCAGCACAAACAGCGATGCGAGCATGCAATCACTGCAGCGTACAGAGACCGCTTAAATGATGACAGCACGCTTGGGGAGAAGGATATGTGGCAGCTTGTGCGTCGCCTGTGCCCTAAGCATGTCAGCGAGGCCGTGTACAGTGTCATGCAGCACCCCTCAGGACAGACGGCTTCAACCCCTGCAGAAAAAGCAGATGCATTCAAATGCCACTATCAGCGTGTTGGTAGCCATGCAGCGTTTGCCGCCGCAAACCCCCAGTTTGACCCAGCGCACATGACACAGGTTGCCGCCAATGTACAGCAGTACCTTCATGACTCAACCGCACCTCATGCTGCCCCACCCTGCCCGCTGGACTTGCCCATCACTGCCGCCGAGGTTTCTGCATGCTTGCAGCGTCTACGCACAGGCAAAGCTGGCAACCCTGCAGAGGAAGGCATTGTCAACGAGCTTTTGAAGTACGGAGGCAACACAGTTGCAGACATGCTGCTGCAGTACTGCAGCCTCATGTGGCAGCTTGAGCAGGTACATCAGGTGCCGGGGACAGTCGTCAGCATGCCTAAGAAGGGCGATCTGACAGACCCAGGCAACTACCGCGGCATCACCCTGCTCAGCGTGCTCTATAAATTCTACACCAGCGTCCTCAATCAGCGCCTTATCAAGTATGCAGAGGGCGAGCAGCAGGAGCAGCAGCAGCAAACACAAGCACAGCAGCAGCAGCAGCAACAGCAGCAGCAGCAGCAAGGCCAGCATTCAGCACAACAGCAGCAGCAGCAGCAGCAGCAGCCACGCGCAACTGCTGCTACAGCAGCAGCGGCGCCGCTGCTGCACGAGAGTCAGAACGGATTCCGCCCCAAGCGCAGTTGTGCTGACCATCAAAGCGTGCTCAGCGAGGTCCTTAATGGCAGGAAAGCTGAGGGAAAGGAGTCATATGTGTTGTTTGTTGACACCTTCAAGGCATTCCCTACGGTCTGGCTTGATGGCTTGTTCCAGAAGCTGTGGGATAAGGGTGTGCGTGGCAAGATGTTCCGTGTCTTGTACAACTTGTATCAGGGCGCGCAGCGTGTGGTGTCTCATGAGGGTTGCACCACGGATAGGTTCACCTGCGACCTTGGCCTGCATGAGGGTGATGTTATTTCGCCCACACTGTACCTGTTGTTTATCGACGACTTGCTGCGTGACGTGCATGCAAAGCACCCTGGCGTTACCCTCATGGGCCCTCGTGACGAACCTGCAGGCCAAGTTGTGGCAGCCATGCAGGCTGATGACTTTGTTGCTGTCTGCGGGTCTCTGTCTGAAGTTCAGGCTGTGGCTGCAACTGTTTACAATTACAGTTGCCAGTGGCGCTTCAAGCTCCACAGCTTGAAGTCTGCCGTCATGCATGTGCTGCCAGCAAGACAGACCAGCCAGCTGGTCGACTCCGGCATTGTTTGGAACTATGTCCCTGTGCCTGTTGTATCGGAGTACTGCTATCTTGGCCTGTGGTTCAACAATACCTGTACATGGACCACACATTTTGAGAAGATGCTGGCTAAGGTGCAACGTGTGAAGGGTGCGCTCATGCCAATTTGGAAGAGCCGCAGCATCAGTGTGGAGGTTAAACGCATACTGTTGCTGACGTGTGTCCGTCCCATTGTCGAATATGGCAGTGAGGTTTGGTTTCCGTCCACAGCTAGGCAACTGCAGCTGATCGACAAAGTGCAGACAGACATCATCAAATGCGCAATGCGCTGTGGCAAGGAGCGCCCATGCTCTACAGCTCTCTTGGCAGAATGGGGTGTGAAACCGTTGCATATGTGGCTTCATCAGAGGGCTTTGGAGTACTACTACAGGATTCAGCGTATGCAGGGCGTTCGGCTGCCAAATCAAGTGTTTACAGCTGAATGGAGGCGTCCTAGTGGTGCTGTGGCGGTGACACCGTGGCACAAGTATGTGCAGAGCCTGCTGTGCAAGTATGGTGTGAATGTTGTGACCGCGGAAGGCAGAGCCAGTGCGTGCAAGAGCCATGTCAACAAGCAGGTCAAGACACTACATGCTGAAAGGATTGCATGTGAAACGTTGGAACACTCCACTCTGAGTCGGTATGTGGCTCATGTGCATCCCTCTCATGTTGATGCTATGGGTTTCAGGAGGCCTAGGCCGTACTTGCGTTCAGTGGCAATTCCACGTGGTATTGAATTGCTGTTGCGTGTTCGTATGGGTTGTCTGTGTGTACATGAGCGTACTAGTCAGTTTGGCGGTCGCAGAGCTAACTCCACTTCAGGATGTCCTTGTTGTGGTGCAGAAGTTGAGTCTTTGTCACACTTCATGTTTGATTGCCCTGCTACTTCTGCTCAGAGGGATGATATGTTTGCTGAGATCAGATCCCTGCCTGGTTGCGCTGAAAAGTTGCGCAGCGTTTTGTCCATGGCTGATTCGTCAATCAAGGTGTTGCGTTTTGTATCTGATGATATTTGGGGCAGTTCTGGAAGATGTCTGATGGTGTCACCGTGTATTGCTGCTTTTCTTGTCAAGTCTTGGGATGTACGCAATGCATGCAAACATTCTGGAGCAGTGCTCCCTCCTCTTTCCGCCCCGGTGGGGCGCGGGGCCGATGGCGCTGATGCTATGGCTTGAATGGGTAATATGATGATGATGATGAGGCCGCTGAACATGCTGCAGCTACTAGTACTGGTTGAAGCATGCGCAATGCAGGCCGGCTCTGCAAGCGGCTTGAAACAGCTGATGTGGAGATTTTGATGGGAAGCACAACGCGGCATGCAACAAGCAGCAGCACTCTTAACCCAGTCGGGGAAGCGAAGCAGAGTCACCGGCCTCCCGCATGCAAAGCTGCATTGGCCTCTGTCAGCAACGCTGGCTCTGTCCACTGTAATGCTTGGCTGGATGCACAATTGAGCACATTGAAAGAACCAGAGTCCCGGGAAGTTGCTTGGCACGTGTGAAGAAAGCAGCACTCTAACGCAGCCGCAAAAGGCAAGCAAGCAAGCAGCGTCACCCTACCCCTGCATGCGTAGCTGGCTATAGCTAGTAGCCGGTGCAGCCAGTGGCCTGCCAAGCGTTGCCACCCATGCAGCATTGCGATTGGACGATATGGAGCTGATGAGACACCAAACGTACACGAGTGCAGATGCTACTACTGCTGCTGGAAATCAATTTACCCTCAGGCATGCGTTCTGATGTTCTCTGGTAACTGGTGCTGCCCTCCAGGTAGGCCAGCAGGGTGTGGTGCTACTGATTGCTGATGCACGCTCAGTGTACCGGTTACGTGAGCAGCCTCAGGCATGAGGACAGCAGCCACAGCACCCATTCAAAGCATAGCCAGGGGAGGACGACTGTAACAGGTAGGGCTGTGAGGGTGCAGCAGCACAATGCCCTGCGGTGTCAACGTGCGGGCAATTGGAGCATACAGGAATTAGTTGTCACTGGAAGGGTGCGATCTTGGCCGCAGCGTGTGGAAGTAGGGCACGCACTCGCTCTTTAGTCGTGATGCAGACCTCTCGCGGGGCGCTGCTGCGGGCGCTGCGAAGCAGCCTAACAGCAATTCAGGCTGGCACAAATGCAGGCGCAAGCAAGGCATGTGACCCTCGATGTTGGGTGGATAGGTGGCCAGCACTAGGAAGATCTCGCAAGTCTCTGCCTGGGGTACTTATCATTTGATAACCTGCAGCGCATACGCAGCAGCATCAACTGTGGGGTATTTTGCAGGCGTTCAGTCGGCGCGACAGCAGTAGCACGCTGGGTCATTGGTGCACACCCCCTGAGCAGTAGGAGACTTTTGTGCTCGCAGGCCTACTCCACAGCAGCTAGCGCAGAGGCAGGCACTTCCCGTGCATCATGGCTGGCAGGCATGGCAGGGACCCTTGCTGGCTTAGCAGGTGGGTAACCAGCAACACAAGGGTGCAGCAGGCTGTTCAGAAGCAGCTCTGGCAGCAGCAGCACAGGCCGCAGCATGTCGGGAGCGGTGCACAGCTGTGAGCACCGTATACACAGCAGAAGGAGTACACATCTGCTAGGGTCTTTGTATTTGTGCAGTGCAAGCGTTGTAAGCAAGCTGTAGCATACACAGGGTAGCAAAGGGCTCTGGTGCATGCAGGCACATTGTGTGGCATCGACACTTGCACCAGTCACCAGCATTGCCTGGCTCAGAACAAAACAGCAACAGGATGTATGGCAGCCACATACACCAGATTAGCACAGACACTGCAATGCATCCGTTAGCCAACTTGTATGACACATTCCATCACCCCAGTGTGCACACACGGCAAGAACAGTGTTGTGTTGTGCTGCTTGGCCCTTCACATGTGTGTGGCTCCAGGCTGCAGCTGGGTTGCTGCGGCTGACCATGAGGGCGAGCACGGCCTGGCATCTGTGCATGGCCTTGGAGCCATGAGGGCATGACGGAGAGCTACGACCACGCAGCAATCAGGAGGGGCTTCCAAGTGTACCAGCAGGTGAGGCGGCACACAGCACAGCACGAGCCTACTTGCCCACTCAGTCACGCTGCACCACTGCCGCTGGCAGTGACTTGTGGTGCCAGGGCGGCCGCCGTGTGGCGGTGCGGTTGCAGGACACGCATGGCAGGGCAGTGCAGAGCCTGCAGGATCTTGCAGGTGTGCAGGAGCCTTGCTGCGACAAGCAGCAGATGGTTGCAGACCTAGCTGAGGACAGCAGAATCTGGCCCAGCAGCAGCAGTAGCGGTTGTGCAGCTGCTGTAGCAGAGCAGCCCATGGCCAGCAGCGCGTCTGGTTTGCTTTCGCTGCATGCGACAACTCAGCTGTGTTAGTTGGCACAGCAGACGTGCCACTTGCAGCAGCGGGTCAGCCGTCGAGGCAGCTGCCCCAACACGTATCCAAGCACCACTTTGCGCAAACGCACATCCCACACACATTAGTGTACAGAGGGGCAGCCGACAACAGCATGACGTCGCTTGCATGCTCTTGTACGCTGGCTAAACACAGCAGCATGCTCTGTGCGCGTGTGCCTGCAGGTGTGTGCCGCCTGCCACAGCATGGAGTACATCCACTACCGTGACCTGGTGGGGGTGTGCTACACAGAGGAGGAGGCTAAGGCAATGGCAGCAGAGGTGGAGGTGAGCAGCAGGCACAGGAGCAGGAGCAACAGCAGCAGCACATGGCGCTGACATCAGCAGCAGCAGCAGCAGCAGCACAGGGCCTGAGCAGTGCAGCAACCTGCAGGAGTTGTTGGCAGAGGAGCGCTGTGCTGGAAGCGCAGGCAAGGAGACAGCCATAGTAAGCAGTTGCTGCAGACCAGTTGCGGCAGGGTTGCCAGCTCCTGCATTGGAACAGCCTGGTTGAGTGGGCGGCTGAAGTCTGGTTCAGTTCTTCCCGCAGCCCTGGGTGTTGAATAGTCTGCTGCAGGTGTTACAGCTGCAGCGGTGTGCCTAGCAGTGCAGTCCAACCGAGTGCAGCAGCTCCCGGCCAGCACATGCATGGCGCAGATCGCCAGCATGACGCTCGCCTGCTGCACCCACCTCCTCCACACCACCTCCTCACCAGCATCCTGCTCACTTCACCAACTGAACATGTGTGTGTGCTGGCACCAGGTGGAGGACGGCCCCAACGATGAGGGTGAGATGTTTGAGCGCCCAGGCCGCCTCAGCGACCCGCTGCCGCGCCCGTATGCCAACGAGCAGGGCGCCCGCTACGCCAATGGCGGCGCATACCCACCTGACCTGTCGCTGATTACCAACGCGCGCCCCAATGGCCAGAACTACCTGTTCTCGCTGCTGCTGGGATACAAGGAGCCACCAGCAGGCGTCAGCGTGAGTTGCAGGGAGTGTTCAGCCGACGGTTGCAGGGAACAGGCGCGACGCTGCGGACGCAGGGCTTGCAGGCGTTGAGGGTTGGCTGCATGCTGGCATGCACGTGCAGCGACAAATGTGTGGATACTGCAAGGCAGGCGTGCGTCTTTGCACTTGCTTGCCTGGTTGCACAGCGGCCTGCATTCCTCACCTTGTGTCTTGCGGGTACTTGCAGGTGCTCATCTCCTCAAGTTGATCATGCTGCTGACACCCTATGCTGTCTGCTGTGTCGCATGCTGTGCTGCTGCTTCAGGTGCGTGAGGGCCTTTACTACAACCCCTACTTCCCTGGTGGTGCCATTGCCATGCCCCGCATGTTGGCTGATGGCGGCGTGGAGTACGATGACGGCACACCCAGCAACAGCTCACAGCAGGCCAAGGTGAGGCTCGCAGCAGGATGAGTGCGTTGTTTCAAGCTGCAAGCAAGCAGGGTTATGGCGATGCGCGCTTGCTGTGGTGGCATCTAGTGCACTGCTGCGCCCTGTGGGTCCCACTTCCATGTCTGTGAATGACTGCAAGGCTGACAGACACTTCTCATGCCCTCCATGCTGTCAGCGTGTGCCTGCCGCGCTCTCCCCACTGCCTGTCCACTTTTGCTTCTGCCACCATTGCACGTTGGGACGGTCACTACTGCCTGTGCTGCCCGCTCTCGCCTGCATCATGCACATGCGCTGGGCTTGCCTGCTGACGGCCCCGCCTGCCTCACGTCGCGCTGCCCACGCTGCAGGACGTGACCACCTTCCTGGCCTGGGCTGCCAGCCCCGAGCAGGATGAGCGCAAGCTGATGGGCATCAAGGCCATGACGCTCATCGCCGTCATGTGGGCCTACGCCGTCTACCAGAAGCGCCTGCGCTGGTCCACGCTCAAGAGCAGGAAGGTCGTCGTGGACGTCATCAACTAGGGCAGCAGCAGGGCCGGCGCGCAGCTGACGCAGCCGTGCTGCATGTTGCGGCGGGTGCGCACCAGATCACGAAGGGGTGCTGCGGCTGCTGCTGTTGGCAGCACTGCAGCACCTGGGCAGCGTTGAGGGGGCTGCTGGTGCTGCACCAGTGTAGTGGCTCCTGCTGGGTGCTGGTGCTGGGCGGCATCTGTGCGGTTAGACGTGTGGGCCTGGTTTGTGCTGTTTTTGGTTTCTGTCGGGGAAAGTCTGTGCTGTTATAGATGCACTGAAGGATGGAGCGTTGCGGGCTTGCTGGGTTGGTGGGGTGCTTGTAAGGCCGCTTTGGGGCAGTGAACATCCAGTGCAAGGCAGCATGTTGCTATCGTTGTTCGTTGCTGCCCCTTTTGTTGTTGGTGCTGGCATTGCAACTTTTGCAAGCAGTGTTGCACTTAGGGCTGAAGTCATTGCTGCTGCAAGTAGTTGTAGCGCTGCAGCTGGTGGTCTGGTCAACCCCGCTGTTGATTATGCTTTCTTGCTGTACATGTTGAATCATGCCCCACACAGCTGAACACCCCTTGTAAGCGGCCTGGGCCTCTGCGCTGTAGCAGTCATTGGTTGGGTCTGCAGTGCAGATGTGTTTTTCCGATCATGGTGTGTGGCAATCAAGTTTAACAATTTGACTCGTTATAATTGCTCTGTGTCCACAGCCTGATGCATTCACCACATTGGTGGGTCAAGACGTGGGCAGGTCACCCCACCTATTGTCGAAACTCTCAAACTTTGCTTGAAGCAAAGCACGGCCATGTTGCCAGGTGGGTTCAGCAAGATCTTGTGAGGAAGGCAGTCATTGCTGCTGATGGATTTTTTCTGTGACAACCCCAGCGCCACCATTGCACATTACAGTTGACACTGCACGTCATCACGTGATGACGTGCACACCATGTGTCCAACAATGGAACATGCTCGCTGCCACCCCCCGGAACTTATATCAATGGAACTGCCACCCTTGCAGGCTGAGCCTGCTGGCAACTTGCACAACCTTCACTGCCCGCCATGGTGTAACAACCCTGCTGCACATATGCAATACAGCTGATGCACCTGGAAAGCTGAAGCATGCAGGGACGCTGCTGCCAGCAATCATTGCATGCTGTGAGTTGGCACTGTCAAGCTGCACCGTGCTCATTGGCGATGGTGGTGCAGCATCCGGGACAGTGCACTGACATCCAGTCGATCTGCGACGTCATGGCAGTGCGCAGCAACTGCTGCCAACCGCCCTCCACACACTGAGACAATATGCCTGGCCAGCATGCAAAGTGGTTCAACGTTGATGCAGCTGTTCACAAGCATCTGCACTCTTATTTGGCAATGCTCATGCCCCTGGCTGCATCATGCGGCATGTGATTTGGCTGCTCTGGCAAAGGTATGCAGTCCGCAGTCTCCACTGCGCCCCACACCAACTTGGCTGAACCCCTCCTGCCAAAGCCCTCCCACCTAACCTCTACACCCACCACATCCCTGCATATCCAACCAGCTGCTTGTTTCACGTGATGGTAAAGTCGATGTCTGGTGCTGGGCGCGCAGCTGTGGTGTATGGGTTGGGGCTCCACATGCTCAGCCGCGCCTTGCTGCCGCTAACAGGCCGGAATGGCTTCACAGCTGCATGCTCCTTGGCATGGTACTGCAGGCACACGGGCGAAGCGCCAGGCATCATCCAGGTGCAACCTTGCTCTGCTTGTGCGTGTACATCTGTGTATGCGTAGGACAGCTGGTCACAGGCCAGCCATGCCTTAGACCACATGCATGTGTTTGATGCAGAGCTTTCTGCTTCTGGACATCAAAGCCAGCCGCTTGGTGACAACTGAGGTGTGATGCGCGGCGCCAGCGGCTGGCTGCTGCGCATGCTGCCGACTCACCTTTGCCTCCTTGACTGGGTCAGGCACGTAGTTCCTCCCGACATGGCTCAGCACGCAGAAGGCAGCGCCGTGCTTGGGCGGACTGCCGGGGCGCCAGGGCGCCGACTGCGGCCGACGGCGTTCCCGCGGTGCACTGCTGGCGCGTGCCCTGCTGCTGCTGCTGCTGCTGCTGCTGCTGGCTGCTGCTGAGCTGCTGCTGCAGCCTGCACCAGGACCTGCAGCAGCGTCGACAGCAAGCACAGAATCAGCAGCAGCCACTGCACAAGCACTGACATCATGCTGCATTGCATGAATGTGTCTGTTGATCAAGTGCAGGTGCATGTGAGCACATGCCGGCCAGCCGATGCCCAGTACGCAAGCCGCTTGCTGCTTCTTCATTGCACGACACTCCCGGCACTTGGCTGATGCTGCTGTGACTGCTGGTGCTGGTGCTTGTGGTAACACTCCTGCTGCTGCTGCTGCTGCTCCAGCTGCTGCTCCTGCTGCTGCTGCTGCTCCTGCTGCTGCTCCTGCTGCTGCTCCTGCTGCTGCTGCTGCGGCTGTTGCTGCTGCGGCTGCTGCTGCTGTTGGTCACCTGGCGGCGGGGACAAGCAGCTGTAGAGCTTTGTGTCAGGTGTGAAGGGCCTTGTAGGGCTGGCGGATGAAACAAAAGGCCTACCAGACACTGGCTTGCCCGTTGCCCGCATTTCCTGCAAGACACAGTGCAGGCAGCCATCAGCATCAGCTTGCAGACATCATGAAAAGACCACTGTAGCCACACATGCACTGCTGTGAACTGCGTGGCGAGAGCCGCGGCACAGTCAGGAGCAGCCGGCTCTGCATAACAATGCACCCCTACAAGCATGCTCCCACGATGTGCATGGAAACCCTACCCTGCTGTTTGCAACCTGCCGCTGCTGCGGGTGCCGCGATGCCTGTGGGAGCATGCCGGCGCACCTTCTCGCGCTGCCTGCCGCCGTCGTACACGTCCATGTAGTACTTGGGGGGCTCTCCCAGGCTCATGTCCCGCCACGGCATGCCGTAGCCGCCCTTCTTGGGTGCGACGGTGTATATGTTGCGCAGTTTGTCCGCGGGGCGGCGGGGCGCGTTGCTGCGCAGTGCTGCTGCTGAACCGTCCGTATCGTACGGCATCTCCTTGGAGATGACGCCGTCGTTGCTGCCTGGCCCGCATCTGTGGCAGCGCACAACAATCGCACAAGCGGCTGATTTGAACGCGGCGCTGTAACATGCACCCGACTGCCAGCCAGTAGACAGTGTCTCTGCCTGCCTTTGCGGGTTCACAGTGCACTTTCTGCTGCAGCTGCAAGATGCATCAGTACTGTCATGCAAGCAGCTTTAAGCCCTGTTTGGTGTGACCCTAAGTTCTGCTCCACCCGGTGGCAGGCAGCTGCTCAACAAGCTGCTTGATTGCAGGCTTCCTGCAGGCTTACAGCCGCACATATGTGGTTGCAGCTGCTGCTCCTTTGGGTGCCCTGCAAGCAGCTGCTGCCTGCTGCCTGCAAGTGACTCACGTTATGCTGCTGTTGGAGCCCACTGTCCTGTAGAAGGGCTTGTCCGACACAGGCTTGCCAGGGATGCGGCTCAGACGCTTTTCTAGTATCCAGGCATCGGTGTAACGGTCACCCTGCAGCAACATGTGCCAGGCTCAGTTGCTGAGCCATGATGCTGTACCAGCAGCACCACGCAGCTGTTGTTGGCTGACACGGCATGATGCCAGGTGCTGTGCACCATACCTGACATATGTCACATGGTGTGTTGATGCGTCAGTGTGCACATGCGCGTGTGTTGAGGAGGGAAGCTTGAGGTGTTCCAACGCTCCCCTGGCCCCTGGCACATCATTGCACAAAGCTGTTCTGCCAGAGTTGCTCCACCTGCCAGCTGCTCACCAAGGCCAAACTGCGGACTTGCTTGTCAATGTATGCATCAGGAGCTTTGCCGGACCTTGGAGGAACTGTGCTGAACTGCTTGCCATTGAAACGCCCAGTTTTGTCTGCAACACGAAGCTGTTACTAAGGTGGTGCAGTAGCTCACAGCCTTGTAGGTGACAGCTGCTGGTGAAAAAGTTGCCAGAAGCATCTATTGTGTCTGCATTTAGGTCTACTGGTGAATTCATTAGTGCATAAGTACAGGTATTCATCGACAACAACACAACAACCGTGCAAATAGGCACGTGGGCTGCTGTGCGGTGCTGTACCTATAGTACAGTAGCTACTGTACTGCAGCTGCTGCTCAGGCTGCACACACCTTGCCGCTTTCTGTAAGGGTCGCCAGTCGAGAGACTTCCGGGCTCGCTGAAGGTTCCAAAAAGTTCCGACATGCTGATAATTGACGTTCCAGGTACGCCTAGATGTAACCTTTCCGCACTGCAGCCTACTCAGGAGAACATGATACGTGTCCCTTGTGCTTGTGCACCACGTGTAATCACGCTTTAGGGACAGGGTACAGCTGCTCTACTGATTTTGCTTCTTGGTGAGACAGCACAAGCTCCAGCTCTACATGCAACTGGTACGCTACTTGCAATTCAGCCTGATGGGCCTTTCCTGCGAGCAAACGCAAACCCAGGTGTTTCCAGATAGATAGATGATGACAGAAGAGCAGCATAAGGATAATTGTTCAGGCCCCTGCACCGTTGTGTTGGAAATCATGCTGTAAACGCTACTGACAGTACCTCCCTGACAGACTGCTCATCAACAAGGCACTTTGTACAGGCTGGCAGACCCTGCAGGCGCCTAAGGCCCCAGGCCGTTGGTTAGCGAGGCTGCGAGATCACCTACAAGCAGCATAAGGTGTCACTGCCAGGCCCATTCAAGCTGTTACGTCAAATAGCCCTGCTTGACAAGCTGCGCTTGTTAGCGCTAATACGTCACATGGCCTTTAATGGCCATGGCTAGCTGCAGCCCAATAGTGCAGCTGGCCTTGTTGCAAAAAGCCCGCAGCTCCGTCAAGCTATGCATCATCAGCAGAGGTATTTGAAATTGTGTGTTTCATGGTTTTATGGTGACTCCACTGTTGTTCCTACGACGCTGTATGCATGGGTCAAGGGCAAGGTGTTGATTACCGATAAACGCGAACCCATTACCCATTACCACATTGACTGGGCGCCACGCTGATGCCTTGGGTTTTAATGCAAAGTGAGAGTTTTACGGTTGAAAACATTGGAATCAGACACCGCCTGAAGACCCTTGATCATCAGCCATGCCTCCATGACTGCTAATGTTCATTGCGGGTGTATAAAACCATGTTGCGGGTGCGCTGGTCCACGTATCCTGTAGACACTTCAGCATTCAACAAGGTGCCCCCATGGGGCCCAACTGCTGCAGATGTGTTGTTACCATGCACAGTCAGAGCATTGTAACCAACCCTTGCTGTAGTTCAGCACACCGAGCACTGCAACTAGTTGTCTACCACAGCATGATCCCTTTCCACCTCCAGACCCGCTGCCTTTGTCAGCTTGTTCAGGCTTGCAGCAAGCTTTGCGGTGGCACACCGCAGCTGGACAAGCTCGTCCTGAACAGTGAAGAGCTCGTTATTCAAGATGTTGATGTCTTCATAGATCTTGCCCTGGAGGTTGCTCAACTGCGAGCAGTGCACAAATGCAAACACAACAGCGGTCTTTACGGACAGGGGCCGCAACCAACAACAAAGCACTTCATCTGAACCTGCAAGCATTACTGCTTATCGCTGACTTGTCCAACCTGTCGTACAAACGTTCTTGATGCAGAAAGGCTACCACTTGTTGTATGATGCAGCTTTTGTCCTTCACTAAAGCATGCAAAACAAACCTGTGTCATGACAGCACAGCACAGACAAGGGCACCAGACACATTGGATGCATTGATGTGATGCATTGATCACGGTGTCAAAGGTGGAAGTAGCCTTGCAAGAACTTTAGTTGATGTAGCCACACTTGCAGGAACAGCGCTGATGGCTTTCCTGGGCCTACCCACGGCTAGTGCCATGCTGCAAGCTGTTGTACATATGTCGTTGTGCATGCCTTCTCACCTGTGACTCGGTGACTGGAGCCATCTTGCCTTGAAGCATATGCAGCACGTCAGAAGGTAGCAGGCAGGCAGACTATTTGTGAGCCCCTTTTTGCTTCATGCAGAGCTGTTACTTGATGATGGCATGGCAGATTTGAATGAGTCAGCAGACCACGGCCCTTGAGCAAAAGCGTGCAGCACACGCAGCTGCAGAAGAGCATGAAACCACTGGTGCAATGGTGGGCGATGCTGCAGAAGCGACACAGGACGGTGCTTGCTGCAAATTCAGCTGTGCTGCCTCTGTAGCATCCGGATAGCGGATCCGCCAGTGGATATGTGCCTACTCTGTTTATGGCGCACAATCATGCTGCTCGCTCACCCTGCTCAACTTGTGAACAAGCTTGTTCTGAGGCCTGTGAAACAGCCTGTTTTCTTTGGAGGCGATGGCTGGTGGCTCCTCCACTGCAGCAATGAAGAGTGTGTAGTGGGACAACGTGTTTGGTACCATTGATGTGTTGTGATCAGCAGGAAGCGGGGAGACAGAGCAGCAGCAGTCGTTTCCAGGTCGTTTCCCTCCCGCTGCTTGCTGTGCGCGCAGCACTCTTGTGAGCCATGGCTCAGTGCATCTGGCAGCTGCTGTAACTGTGTACTGATGTAGCATGGGCAGTCGCAACCACCTGTGATGACGAGGCGGCTTGCTCTTACATCATTCCTGCTGCTCCCTGCTTGCTGCAGCCTGGCGGTGCGCAGGTGTTCAGGGACATCAAGCCCGAGAACATCACCATCAGCAGCCTCACCAAGCTGGCCGCATTCATCGACTGCGGCTGCATGGTGCGCGCCGACCTGTCCAACTTCTTCCTGGGTGGCAGCATCAGCCACGTGCCTCCCGAGATGGCCAAATCCTGCTTTGGCGCTCAGGAAGCGCTGCACAGGCAGGGCACCAGCAGCGCCATGGACCTGTACCTGGTGGGCCTGGTGTGGCTGGAGGTGCTGGTGGGCCTACCAGAGGGGCTGGACTACAAGCACTACGACTTGCAGGACCACTGGGCCCAGGGCGACCTCATATGTGCAGTGGTGAGGGCAGACTTCAGCGCAAAGCTGGCAGAGGCGGCAGCGGCTGATGCCGAGTCTGCGAGCCTGGCGGTGGCTGCTGAGCAAGAACCCACTGGCCCGCCCCACGCCAGCCGAGGCTCTGGCGCACCCCACACTGAGAGAGACTGCAGCGGAAGTGGCAGCAGTGGAGGCACGCGCCATGCCTGCATACGTGCAGCGCAACCAGGCAGTGCTGGACCTGCTGGCCCCACTGAGCAAGCCAGGCTTCCTGCGCAAGGCAGCGTTCCTTGCACACCAGCACAGCATCCAAGCAACTGACCGCAGCAGCAGCTGCAGCAGCCCTGACCCCTCCTGCAGCCCCTGCAGCAGCCCCTGCAGCAGCAGCACCACCAGCAGCACCAGCAGCAGCTTCCACGCTGACAGCAGCCGGTGCTCCAGCTGCAGCAGTGGTGCAGCAGTTGGACGGCTGCCAGGTGACAGAGACGGCAGCATTGCACCTGGAACTCCCAGCCGCTGCAGCGAAGATTGTGATCAGCAAGAGGATGGCAGCAACCAGCATAGCCAGCAGCAGCTGCAGCTGGCACACCCTGCAGCGCTGCATGATGCACAGCAACAGCAGCGGCAGCAGCAGCCTAAGAAGAAGACCTCACTGCTGCAGCGCACAGTCAAACTGCTGAAGTGCATGGCAGGCAACAAAAGCAGCAGCTGCATTGGTAAGGTTGTGGTGGAGGAGCCTGCAGCTGTGTTTGTGCCCGGCTTTTGCGGGCTGTTGAAGCTGCGCAAGACTTGCCGGCAGAGATGAAATAGACTTGGGGCTGGCTTGTTGTGCTTTAAAGCATGGTTCAGGCAGTGGAGTTGGCAGCCGGATTGTGAAGTTGTCCAGGAGTGATTTGCTGGGTCGGTTGCTGGCAGGCCATCATGTGTAGATGTGCAAGTAGCACATACTTGCTGCACATCCCAGTTGCATTAAAAAATGAGTTCGGGTTGGGCTGACAAGTTGTGCTGAGCTGATGGTCGATGGCCCCTTGTTTGGGCGGCTGGAGCCGTAGTGCGCCACATTAGTTCATGTGCTGCAAGAAAACTGTGGTTGCGGCAGGCTGCAATGGCCTGACCGGGCAGGCAGCAGCCTGTCTACTAGTGTACACTAGCACAGGTGCTAGCAGGTTGCTGTTGTGCCCAGGTGCATTGGCCAGATGTGTGTAGTCGGCACGCATTCTTTTGCCCTAGAGCATGGCCCTGTGTTCAGGAGTGGGCTTGCTGCAGTGAGTAAACTATTTGTAGGAGCTGAGCTTCATGCTTGCTAGGAGGCCAGGCCCAGCTACCACACGCTGTGAGCATAGCGCATACAATACAATACAATACATCTTCAGGATTGAAACCTGACCTCAGGCACTAGCCCAGCGAGCCGCTACTCCGCTCGCATACACAATGGCGCACCTGGTAGTCTCTGCCAACGCTGCGACAGATTCGCACCAAGACCTATGCGCTAACAGATGACTCACGGGCCCGCAGCCGTTAGTTTCGCGTGTGCTCTTCGCTTTTCGCGCGTGCAAGTGCAGTCTGGCAAGCGTGCTGCAGTACCCTGGTTTACACACAGTCAGCAGCAGTCAGCATGTCCTCTGCGCAGAGGACAGTGCGGCGCCACGGGTTACTTTCCTGCCCTCCACAACATCTAGCTGCTGGCATACCTCGGATCATTGTCTTGGCACAAGACTGATACTTACAAAAAAAGATATCCCTTGCACATGCAGTTATCCCATTCAGGCCAGGAGCAGCAGCATACTACGCGACCATTTAGCAACCAAAATCACACTTGTCACACACTGCCGGTCAGGAGTGTGACCGCCGCAGCACCCATGCTCTGCTGCAAAGGCCGCATGGTAACATGCCAGGCATGGGAGGACTGTTGCATGCAGGTTGCATATCTGCATCATGCAGTATGCAGTATGATACATACGCTGCCACTCAAAGAATGCAGACATGATGTGCAGTGGCATACACTAGTGCAGTACTGCACTTCCCAGAGCATGTGCTCCTCGCATGCAAATCGCCCTGAGTTGGCCTGCTGCAATGCAAGCCATGCAGGCGCACATATTCTAGCATCCACTTGACTGGAGCAAGTGCTGATTATGCCGCACCACTGTTTGCCGGATGGCACTGCTACAACAGTCAACACACTCCCAGGCAGATAGCGACGGGGTGCAACTGTTGAGTGCCACGCCAAAGCCCCTCTCACGACTTGACTACAAGCAGCACACATACCAGCCGCTGTCAGCTACCAGCACCATGCTAGTAGACGAAAGGAAAGAACTTCTTTGTGATCTTGGCCTTGTAGTCCTGGTACACCTGCCCGTAGCGTTCCAGCAGCATGCGCTCCTCAATCGCCAGCTGCAGCAGCAGCAGCAGCAGCAGACAACAAATGCAATGAACAGAGCGATGTTGCCAAGTGATGAGGCTGTGCATGTATCACACTGCAGCACGGCAGCCCCTGCAGTCGGCCAAGCCACAGCTCAAAGTCAAGCAGAAGACCTAAGCATGATGCAGCAAAGTGCGCTGCCAGCACATGGCATGCCCCAACCACTGCTTGAAGTAACATAGAATTGACTGCCTGAGAATCCGCACGCATTCCAACTGTGTGCACTTCATGATAAGGGCAAGCTTCTGGCTGTCCTGCAAGCTGCACCAGCACCGCACCTTTTTCTCCAGCACAACCCACAGCAGCACAGCCATTGCCAGGCGCGTCTCGCTGCGCGTGATGACCGCAAGACCGTAGGCTGCCATCAGCAGGCCACCATACATGGGGTGACGCACATAATCTGCGGCAAGGTGTAGCGGCAGTCACAATGTCGGCGCAGCACATGACATGAAAGTTGGGCTGCACGATGATCTGCATGCAGGGCATTGAACAACTGCCAAACAGCCCCAGTGTTTCTGGGCTGCATCTGCGCTGTTCTGATGGTGCTCTCTGGTGACAGCTGCCTGCCTATGCTAGCTACCCTGGGTAAGGCATTTATAGCAACTCTTTGCCATCTACTCACTGTACATGCCACTTGTGATGAGCTTGTGTGACCTGCGCGGTGCTGCCAGCGGCGAGATGAAGCGGCCCATGCTCATGACGCCATACAGCCTGCGGCACAGACGACAGCAAGAGGTGATGCACCTTGAGCGAAACAGGCAGCAGCAAGTGCATGAAATACCAGCTGCTGTATGCTTGCAAGCAGCTGCATACAGCACATGCAATATCAATTGTGTTGTGCGCTGCTGCAAGAAATGTGCATTGGTGAAACAGCACACAAAGCGGCATCACTAGGACACAGCACGCTGCGTCTCAAGTCCTGTGCTCATCTACAACGCTTGCACTGCAACACGTCACGTTAATCCTTCAGACAATCAAGGCACACTTCTCAACGTGTGCACAGCATTTCATGCGGTCTCCACCCTTGCCGAGCCAAGCATCTTACATGAACACAACACCAGATGTGATGAGTAGCGTTGCCAATATATCTACCAGACCCTGCGCAGAGGTCAGTGAGGGGACAGAGGCACTCAGAGCATTGCTCCAGGCACTTTAGAAAATCCTGTGCCTCCTCTATGCTTTGCCTTACGGTTGAGCATGTGCTGCTTTGACGCAACAGCTGGCTCCCTTCTCAGCCACCATGTACATCACACACGTATGCTCATGCTGCATGGCACACCAGACACTAAGCCCAGGCCTGTTTGTCAGCAAATTAGCTGCTGCTGGTGCTCACGCTGCATGTACAGGAAACGGAAAGCCCATGTCTGTGTGTCAGTGGCCTAGCTGCTGCTGGTGCACCGGCTGCAGCTCACCACGAGCTGGAATGGCGGCAGAAGCACAAGCACAACCGCTGCAATTTGTGCAAAGGTCCAAGCCTCGCCACGCTTGCCAAATTGCTCCTGATCCTGCAGCTCTGTTAGCAGCTCCTGCAACCGTACAAACCCACACATTACCAGTCATCCACGCCTGCATGCACACGCGACAGTACCTGGCATGCAATTAACTTGCCAATAATGGGTGACAGAAATGAAACACAAACCTTATTTAGGTCGACTTCATCAAACAAACACTTCTGCAGATGCTTCTGCCACTAAGCTCTTTGCTGGAAGGACTGTCTGTAGTTCATCAACAAAGTAAATGCAGCCCTGCATGCAGTGCTGCTTGCTGCTCTCCCTCTTGCAGGAGCGGATTACACACCTGTGCTCCAAACATGTCCTTAAGCGGGTGTGAAGACACTTCTGCTGGTGCTGCATCTGCCGTAGCTGTAGCTGCTGGATCAATGATGAGAACGGCAGCTGGGTCTTCAGCTGACATGGCATCAGTGTCATCAACTGTCACCTTTGCTGTCTCTGCTTCGCCACTGCAGCACCAGGAAACACATGCTGCTGTGAGAGGAACATGCCGCAGCAGGGAGCTAGTGAAATTCAAAACAGTTAAATACCAGCACCTGGAGGAGACATATCTGTGTGCTACCAAAGACTCGCGTGGCAGCAGCCTGGGGCCTCTGCACAGCACTCTTCTTTGTGTTTGTGCAGCAGAAGGCAGACCAAGCCCCAGCCCTGATAAGCACAGCAGAGCCATGGCTACAACGTTGTTATAAATCGTCGTGGTCCTTGACACAGCGGTGATTGTAGGCAGTGGCAGCAACAGGTAACCCCAACCAGCAAGTGGTCTCGTCACTCGGCTACGTGTTCAGCGAACGTCGCACAAAACCACGTCAGATCAACAGGATCTGAATTCAGAAATTTTAAATACCCATGTCGCTCTAGCGTGCATCCAGATAAGGGACCAATCAAACCCTTGGTGTTGTTCTGTTCTGTGACAAGCACAGAAGGTGATCAGCAGCCCGGCTGTTGCAGCCGCAGCAAGTGTGTCACAAAGGGAGAATTTGTTGCTACAAATGGGTTCCAAAGGCTGTGTCATCCATGCAGAGGTAACAGGGCATTGACCAGGTGCTTCTTCTTGTTGATATGGCTTTCATGACTGCTGATCACTTGGTGAGTGCTTGTCGTGACTGCACCACCTCTAGCTGAGCATGCACCAGATAGAACACGGACAAGGCGCGTAAGAATGCCAGCCAGCCCATCCGCGTGCAATTCAGTACTGCAGCTGCATGTACTGCTCGTTGTGCCTCGTTGCAATGACAATTGCAATGAAAATTGTCACTTGCTCATGAGCATTAAATGATTGTTCAGGCTGGCTCAGCTCAAGTAGGCCGCCGGATGCAGAATACCCGTGGGCAGTGGCAAACACTGTGCACAGCACCAGCGTAATATAACACCTGCTACAGTAGTGACGCCTCATATTGAATACGCCACCTACAGTGATGGCTCATCACTGAATTTGCCAAACCGGCCTCACCATACAGAGTGCAGCACAAGCTGGCTGGCGTGTGCATTGTCCAGCTAGTTGCTGGCCACCTGCACTACACTAACCACATCCCTGCTCACCTGCCGCCTCCTCACCTGCCGCCTCAAACCCCCAGTTCCACCCAGCGCACATGACACAGGTTGCCGCCAATGTACAGCAGTACCTTCATGACTCAACCGCACCTCATGCTGCCCCACCCTGCCCGCTGGACTTGCCCATCACTGCCGCCGAGGTTTCTGCATGCTTGCAGCGTCTACGCACAGGCAAAGCTGGCAACCCTGCAGAGGAAGGCATTGTCAACGAGCTTTTGAAGTACGGAGGCAACACAGTTGCAGACATGCTGCTGCAGTACTGCAGCCTCATGTGGCAGCTTGAGCAGGTGCATCAGGTGCCGGGGACAGTCGTCAGCATGCCTAAGAAGGGCGATCTGACAGACCCAGGCAACTACCGCGGCATCACCCTGCTCAGCGTGCTCCATAAGTTCTACACCAGCGTCCTCAATCAGCGCCTTATCAAGTTTGCAGAGGGCGAGCAGCAGGGGCAGCAGCAGCAAACACAAGCACAGCAGCAGCAGCAGCAGCAGCAGCAGCAAGGCCAGCATTCAGCACAACAGCAGCAGCAGCAGCAGCAGCAGCAGCAGCAGCCACGCGCAACTGCTGCTACAGCAGCAGCGGCGCCGCTGCTGCACGAGAGTCAGAACGGATTCCGCCCCAAGCGCAGTTGTGCTGACCATCAAAGCGTGCTCAGCGAGGTCCTTAATGGCAGGAAAGCTGAGGGAAAGGAGTCATATGTGTCGTTTGTTGACACCTTCAAGGCATTCCCTACGGTCTGGCTTGATGGCTTGTTCCAGAAGCTGTGGGATAAGGGTGTGCGTGGCAAGATGTTCCGTGTCTTGTACAACTTGTATCAGGGCGCGCAGCGTGTGGTGTCTCATGAGGGTTGCACCACGGATAGGTTCACCTGCGACCTTGGCCTGCATGAGGGTGATGTTATTTCGCCCACACTGTACCTGTTGTTTATCGACGACTTGCTGCGTGACGTGCATGCAAAGCACCCTGGCGTTACCCTCATGGGCCCTCGTGACGAACCTGCAGGCCAAGTTGTGGCAGCCATGCAGGCTGATGACTTTGTTGCTGTCTGCGGGTCTCTGTCTGAAGTTCAGGCTGTGGCTGCAACTCTTTACAATTACAGCTGCCAGTGGCGCTTCAAGCTCCACAGCTTGAAGTCTGCCGTCATGCATGTGCTGCCAGCAAGACAGACCAGCCAGCTGGTCGACTCCGGCATTGTTTGGAACAATGTCCCTGTGCCTGTTGTATCGGAGTACTGTTATCTTGGCCTGTGGTTCAACAATACCTGTACATGGACCACACATTTTGAGAAGATGCTGGCTAAGGTGCAACGTGTGAAGGGTGCGCTCATGCCAATTTGGAAGAGCCGCAGCATCAGTGTGGAGGTTAAACGCATACTGTTGCTGACGTGTGTCCGTCCCATTGTCGAATATGGCAGTGAGGTTTGGTTTCCGTCCACAGCTAGGCAACTGCAGCTGATCGACAAAGTGCAGACAGACATCATCAAATGCGCAATGCGCTGTGGCAAGGAGCGCCCATGCTCTACAGCTCTCTTGGCAGAATGGGGTGTGAAACCGTTGCATATGTGGCTTCATCAGAGGGCTTTGGAGTACTACTACAGGATTCAGCGTATGCAGGGCGTTCGGCTGCCAAATCAAGTGTTTACAGCTGAATGGAGGCGTCCTAGTGGTGCTGTGGCGGTGACACCGTGGCACAAGTATGTGCAGAGCCTGCTGTGCAAGTATGGTGTGAATGTTGTGACCGGGGAAGGCAGAGCCAGTGCGTGCAAGAGCCATGTCAACAAGCAGGTCAGGACACTACATGCTGAAAGGATTGCATGTGAAACGTTGGAACACTCCACTCTGAGTCGGTATGTGGCTCATGTGCATCCCTCTCATGTTGATGCTATGGGTTTCAGCAGGCCTAGGCCGTACTTGCGTTCAGTGGCAATTCCACGTGGTATTGAATTGCTTTTGCGTGTTCGTATGGGTGTCTGTGTGTACATGAGCGTACTAGTCAGTTTGGCGGTCGCAGAGCTAGCTCCACTTCAGGATGTCCTTGTTGTGGTGCAGAAGTTGAGTCTTTGTCACACTTCATGTTTGATTGCCCTGCTACTTCTGCTCAGAGGGATGATATGTTTGCTGAGATCAGATCCCTGCTTGGTTGTGCTGAAAAGTTGCGCAGCGTTTTGTCCATGGCTGATTCGTCAATCAAGGTGTTGCGTTTTGTGTCTGATGATATTTGGGGCAGTTCTCGAAGATGTCGGATGGTGTCACCGTGTATTGCTGCTTTTCTTGTCAAGTCTTGGGATGTGCGCAATGCATGCAAACATTCTGGAGCAGTGCTCCCTCCTCTTTCCGCCCCGGTGGGGCGCGGGGCCGATGGCGCTGATGCTATGGCTTGGATGGGTAATATGATAATGATGATCCCTGCTCACCCTTTCACCTGCAATGTAGTTGTCAAGCAGCGTTGCTCGCATGCGCAGCCTTGCATGGGCCCCTCTGCTTTTCCTTGCTTGCTTGGCTTCCCTGATAGGTTGCAGTGCTGCTGCCTTCACATGCAGCAGCAATTGCATGCCTCCTGTAGTCAGGCTTGGAGTGCTGCCAGCAGGTAGTGCTGCAACTTTAAGTTGAGGTTAATATATCAACCTCATTCATGCTGGTGGCTACCGCCATCTGCCTGGTGGGCAAAACTAAAAGCTGCAGGTCTGCTGCATCAAAAGCTCTGCTCTTGCCACCTTTTGCAGCTGCTGCTTGCTGCGGTCTGGCACTTTATCTGGCGCACACTGAAGAAGAACAGCACCTAGCATGAAAAGGCAAGCAAGTGTCTCCTACCCCTGCACAGTAGCTGCAAGTTCTAGCCTTCTGCGGTAGGTGCTGCAGCGGCCGCTTCACTGCTCCATCTGCAACTGCTGACAACACAACTGCTGCAGTTCTCTGCAGCAGCCTCAGGCCCCCTGTGCAGGCCCACTCAACAATAGCTACCCTGGACGCATGTTCTGAACCGCAGACTCTGTCAAATATCATACATGTGCTTATTTAAACAGGCCTGGTGTGAAGCAGCAAGGTAGGATTGAATTCCAGCATGATCAGTGTCACGGCATTGCATCATACCACACGTTAACGCTGCAAAACCACAAACGTGTCGCTCCGCATGATGCTGAAAGCCTGCTTGCTCTCCTGCTGCATAAGTTTGCTTGTACTTGCCATGCAGTTATTGATGCAAAGCACACCAAGGGCCACCGGGCATGCCGCGCACTTGGCGCCAGGAACTGACCAGGCTCCTCCTGCTGCTCCAGCAGCCGCAGCACTTTCCAAGCCCTTGGTCAGTTGCTGATGCCTGATCACCCACACCGGCTGCAGCCTGATGAAGGACAACTTGAAGTCACCTGAAGTGGCACCATGCCATAAAAGAGAACCAGTCCAATATGTAAGACAGTTCAGCCATGGTGGCCGTAGCCCCATTCTAGCAATGTAACTGCTGCACTTGCTGCATTGTGCTTCGTACTGTGTGCTTCTCTGTGCAACTCTTTACACACATCACATGGCAGGCTTATCGCCTTGAGGCATACACGCGTAAGCTTGTACAAGCTTGTATGTCAGCGGCGTTTGAGTGATCAATAAGCAGGAGGCATCAACAGGCATGTCCAAAATGCCAGAGCAAGTGCATTACCTTTCAGATGCTGCTAGCAGCCACATCAAACAACACTGCATCCACATACAACTGAGACTTCCAGCAGGTTCAACGTACAGGACTGGGTCAGCAGCAAGGCCAATGTACCAAAATTATCCACCCACCGCCCCCTCATGATTGGGGATCCCGCATTGCTGCTGCTGTTGGGTCTGACAGATCATGAGTACGCCGGCCTGCACTGCTGTTGCAAACACAGCGGAATGTCATAGCTCTGCTCCCTTGGACACTTGGGCTTTCCTTGACGCTGCTGATCATAGAAGGCAACAGCAAAGCAAACACATATCTGTGTGTCCAAATCTCATCAAGGTTGTGCCCGCAGTTGCTTTCAGTGCTCACATGGGACTTGCTGCGTCGAAGTTCTGCGGATGCGGCAAGCACAGTGCCAGGCTAGGGTGGCACAAACAGTGACAAGCTGGAAGCTTCAGAGCGACTGGCTGGATAGCATCACGCTTATGGTGCCCTTAGTCTTAAATTGACCCATTGCTCGGGTGCGCGAAGGAAAGCATACAGTCCCTTTAGCGCATATGGGCGCAGCACAGCACTTACTGTCACAGTCATAGAGTTTTACCATACTCATGTGTCACACCCATCTGCCAACCCTAAGCCCCTTCACTATGCGTCGACCTCATTCATATCATAATTGTACGACTGTGTGGTGCCTTTTGTCGCGGTCATCTCAACTGCTAGGCAGGACGAAGGACGAGTGCCGGTGTGCTATGACGCGGTGATCAAACGCTCAGTCCTTGTCAAACACTGGAATTTGAATTTGAGCAACTTGAAGCAGGGCGCACAGCTCGGTAGCACAGCCAGGGATTGTTGTGACCTCTCAACACAGCACACAGCGACAGACCTCTGGCTCAACAGTGCAAGTCGAGGCCTTCATTAGGAACGAGGTCATGGCCTCTTGGTTTAAGAGGGGCAGCACTCCCTCAGCTGAACCCAGCAATGCACAGGCAGCACAAGGGAAACCATTGCTGCTTATTGGTTTCAATGAGGCCACCAGCAGCTGGGAAGTGGGCCAGGAGGCAATGGGCGTCCTGCAAACATCCCTGGCCCTCTTTGCACGGTCTCTGTATGTGGGCGTGCAAGGCAGGGCAAGAGCTTTCTGTTGAACCAGATATTGAGCAAGTTCACAAGCGTGGACAGGCCCAAGGGCTTTGTGGTGTCCCCCACGCACCAGTCCTGCACACGTGGCATATGGATATGGTCCGCACCCATCAGCATGACTGGACCAGACGGCCGCAGGTGCAACACGGTGAGCTTCTCAGACGGGTGCATGCAAGGGTAGCACAGCGTGCTCGTGCTTGCAGCACCGGATGCAAGCTGTCCGTGCCAAGCGGTGCAGGACACATGGCACACATCACACATCACGTCAGGCTGATGCGCTGAGTGCTCTTGTGCAGATTCTGATGGACTGCGAGGGGGTGGACGCTGTGGACCAGGTAGGCGTCACTTCTTCATGCTCGCAGGAGGCATGAACAGCATGAACCTGCAGGCAGCTGCCCCTAATTTCACTCACCAGCAGACATGCGCAGGGCGCAGCAGTAGCAGCTGCGCAAGCAGTCCATGTTGTTCACAGACCGTGTGCTAGCTCTCTGCCAGCCCCCCTTGACTTGCTATATCATCATACCAAGGTTGGCAGGTTCGGCAACGCTGATGCAACGACTGGGCTGCTGCTGTTTTGCGTTTGTGCCTGCAGGGCCAGCAGCACAGTGCGCAGATTTTCTCGCTGGCAGTGCTGCTGTCCAGATCTTCATCTATAACCAGATTGGCGCCATTGATGCCATTGCTATCGAGCGTATGGCAATGGTGTGCAGCCTGGCAAAGCGCATCAGGGACAAGTCACTGCCAGGTTCGTATGATTATGTGTGAGCACCTGTAACAATGCTTGCGTTGCACGACACCCTTGCAGGAAAAGGTTTTTACAGCTGCACGCCTCTTGGCATGACAGCGCAGTTGCCTTTGTGACGGCACCTCAGCAGCAGCAGCAGCAGCAGCTGCAGCAGGTCTTTTGTAGCACAGAAAGGCACACATGGATGGCACGGCAACTGCAGCATAGCACGAAGCGCGAGGTTATGTAGCAGGCACCTGCATTTGGCACTACAGTTCTCCACCTCAGCACATACGCACTGCTTGCCCTGCCACGTGCATGCTGTGCTGCAGCTGCAGGCAGCGGCTCCTTAGGGATCTCCTCCGCCACTGGCCAGGTGGACTTCAGCCCTGCCTTCATCTGGCTGCTGCGCGACTTCCAGCTGCGCCTGGAGAGCAACGGGCGCCAGATCAGCCCTGCAGAGTACCTGGAGGAGGCACTACTGCCTGTGAAGGGAGGCGAGGCAGACATTGCAAACAGAAACCAGGTGGGTGTTGTCAAGCGCATCATAAATCCAGTGTGTGCCTGCGAGTGGTACTGGCAGGCTCATACATGCCACAACGGCATGCATGTCGAGCAGATGCAACCAGCGCTATGTGGTCTGGCAAGCAGCAGCCCTTAAGCTTATGTTGTGTTGCGAACAAGTGAGCATGTTGCACAGCTGCTGACAACAGCAGTTGCAGCGAGTGCACATCAAGCAGACCCTGCAATGTGCTTGGTGCTGTTGGCCACCGCCGTGCAGGTGTCTGCTGTCGGTTTCCGCCCGAGCCATGTGCCGTCCACAACTTACATGGTCTTGGCTGTTTGTCTTGCTGCGCAGATGCGTGCCACCATCAAGGCTGTGTTCCCTGACCGTGATGTGGCTACACTGGTGCGGCCTGCACTGACGGAGGCGGACCTGCAGCGCCTCGACACGCTGCCTGTCAGCGCGCTGCGCTCCGAGTTCAGGAGGGTGAGAAAGGACCATGTGCTAGTCAGCACTGCTGACACACTTGCAAATAATTGCGTTGGGTGTGCATGCACTGCAGTGGAACCAACGTACAGTGCACACATGGCTAGGTGCAACCCTCGAGTACGTCATGCATATTTCGCACCCGTGGGCCCACAGTTGTTCTGCTTTGCTTGCAGGACATGGATGAGGTGATGCGCTTGGTCAAGTCCAAGGCGCGACCCCTGGCAGTGGGAGGCACCCTGGTCAGCGGCAAGGCCCTCGCAGCGCTGACGGCTGCATACGTGGAAGCAGTCAACCAGGGTAAGTGTTCACCGGCATGCTCACCTGCACACCTTGCGCACACATACAATGGTGTTGATTGGCTGTGTTGCAATGTGCTGCGCTGACCTGGCCATGTGCTTGCGGCATGGCTGCCTGTAGCACTGCTGCAAGCTGTGCCAGCTGCGTACACACCCAGTAGACGGCGGGCATGGTTCATGCATGCATCTGTGCCCCTATCGTTCATGCATTAACACGTGCATCGCCCTGCACCGCAGGTGCTGTGCCGCAGCTTGTCACTGCCTGGCAGGGTGTGTCACGTGCAGAGACGCAGAAGGCATACGACGATGCAGCAGCAGTGTATCGTCAGCGCTTTGCGCCTGACCTGGACGGCAGCGGCAGTGCAGTGGAGGAGCAGCAACTGTATGAGGAGCACCAGGTGAGCTTGGGGTGGTGGGGTTCATGGTTCATCGAGCGTCACGAACAGGCGTGTGCTTGTGCTGCGGCTGCTGCTACATGTATGCAGTGTTACCACCTGGCACCGCAGCGCCACATGTTCACTCTGCAGCCATATACAGTTTCAGGGCCGACGCGGACCATGTGTAGATTCCTGGTTGTTTTTTTTACTGGGAGTAGCCCAAGTAACTTATGCATGCATGTATGCCTGCAAGCTGTTGCTGCAGTAAGCTCCTCACCCACACCCTTGCTGTTCACACTCTTTCTGCCTGCAGGCGGCCCTGGACGCAGCACTGGGCGCCTTCAAAGCCGCTGCCATGGGGGAGGCGGAGCTCGTCGGCGAGTTTGAGGCGAAGCTGCGGCAGCAGCTGGAGTCCACGTACCAGGACGCGCGCCGCAGGCTGGCCGTCAGCGGGGAGCGGGTGGCTGCCGAGATGCTGGCGGCTGAGGGCAGCAAGCTGCGGGGCTGATGGGCGGGCGTGGCGCGAGTGTGGAGGCCGTGGAGTCTGAGCTGCGCAGGTGAGGCGGGAGCGGAGGCACTGGGTGCGTGCATGCAGCCAACAACAGCCTGCACAGCCTGTTCGTAAAAGCTGTACTTTGCTTGTTCCCCGAGGGTCACACAGCTTCCTGGCCAGGACAGTTGATGTATGGTGGTGCTCACTGAATTGCCCACCAGGCTTGGACATACTTCGCTGACATTGCCGTTGTTCTGCTACCACAGTCACAAGGTCTTCGTACAAGCTGATCTGTCGCTGCAAGTGTGCTCTCACAGCCATGCACGACTACATTGTGATATGCTTGCCACTGCTCGCCGCGCCTTGCACAGGTTCCTTGATGAGTACGACCTCAAGGTGCCCAGCGGCCCATACAAGTACAAGAAGGCGGCTGAGTTCCTCATGAACACCACCATCATAGGCATCAAGGGCATCGTGCAGAACATAGTCAAGGCCAAGGAGGAGGCTGCAGGCCGCGCGGCGTCTGCAGAGGCCAAGGTTGCTGAGGTGAGCACGTACTGTGTTGGGGATGTGACCAGCTACTGATTCCAAGTAGGGTGCCTGCATGAAGGCAGGCTCGCATGTGTACGTCCATGCAGAGGTCGCGCTACATGCAGGTTGTGCCGGGGTGTGCACAGGCACATGACGAAGGCTGGAGAGGAGCACATGCTGTTCCCACACTGCCCTGCTGGTACCTCACATGCTCCTGCATGTCAACGCCCTGTGTTGGTTTCTGCCCCCGTTCCTTCCTCCTTGCAGCTGCGCAAGGACCTGGCACGTCTGTCAGAGGCTGACAGCCGCGCTGCGAACACGGCAGCGCAGCTTTCCGCAGCACAGCAGGAAGCAGCACGCCTGCGCAACCAGCTAGAGGCCAAGGCACGCCACGTTTCCACGCTGGAGGCAGAGTTGGTCAGCGCGCGCCAGTCTGAAGCCTCCGGCTCTGCTGCGCAGCAGCAGCTGAACCAGCAGCTGGCTGCTGCCAAGGCTGAAGGGGAGCGCTTGAAGGGGCAGCTGGGTGAGGTTGAGCGCTGCAGCAGCAGCTGCAGGGCCTGCAGGGGCAGCTGCGTCAGGCAGGGCAGCGTGAGGCAGCTGCGCTTGCTGAGAAGGCTGCGGCGCAGCAGGAGGCTACTAGGCTGGCGGGGCAGGTGCGTGGGCTCACTCAACTGGGTTGTGGTGTGAAGAACTGCATGCCTCCTGCACTGCCACGGCTTGGTCCGGCTCCATGCATGTGACGCTTTTGCAGATGATACCCATGCTCACAGCTGCTAGGCGCCCATGCAGTACTCAATGCGGTGGTTGGCATGCCATTGATGCCAGGGCAGTGTGGTGATGAATTGTGTGGTGTGTCTCTGCTTGCAGCTGTCGGCAGAGCAGGGCCGTGTGAGCCAGCTGCAAGCGGAGAACACAGCTGGGCGGTCAGAGTTGCACAACTTACGCAGCAAAGCCAGCGAGCTGCAGCAGCAGCTAGAAGAGGCGCAGGCAGCACAGGTAGGCACAAAGCTGCTGAGCAGGCTATGCCGAGGCAACCCATTCTATTGTGGATCCTGCATGCTGAGCCACAGCAGGTTACTATGGTTGCTGTAGGTTGTTACCCCATAGCAGCATGCTGGACACACAACTTGCTGCCTAGATCAGCTTCCAGCCTTGCACACAGGTGAACCTGCCCTTTTGAGTGCAGGCTTGCAACCCGCTTGGGCTTTCTCTGCTTGCTGCTGCTGCTGCTGCTGCTGCTGGCAGGTGCAGGAGAGCCACCTGCAGGCTCAGCTGGATAAGGAGCGCAGGAAGGTCACAGAACAAATGGAGGTGAGTCACGGCAGGCAGGCTGGCAGGCGACACCACAGCAGCAGCAGCTGCAGCAGCAGCTGCAGCAGGTCACTGTGATGCTCCGCCTGCTGTACGTTATTTGTCGCTACGCTGGTGGTTGTTTGCACTGCTGTCAAAATTGTGTTTGCATGTTGCTCTTGCTGTGCTTGCTGCTGCTGCTCCTGCAGGAGATCGCCACACTCACAAATGACCTGGTCAAAGAACGCAAGGAGCTTGACAGCACGCGCCAGCACCTGACACAGGCCAGGACAGCCGCACGCTCCAGCAGCGCAGCGCGCACCCCAGCAGCAGCCCGTGCTACACCAGCAGCTGGTTCGGGCGGCAGTGGTGCTACACCGACGCCAGCAGCTGCAGCTGGGGCTGGCGGCAGGCGCAAGCGGCAGCGGGCTACAGAGGACGCAGATGAGGCCATGGCAGGTGTGAGGGGTCCAGCGTGCCACGCCAGCTGATGTGCCTGCTCACTCTCTTCTGTTTGTGTTGTGTTTATGATTCCTTGGGCACCCATAAATTGGACGCACCTGTGGAGCAACACGGGGCCGTTGCGCGGCCCACACGCTCAGAAAGCACCCTGCAAACTTGCCACCATGTGTCTGCTGTTGCTGACATAGTACGACATGCTCATGAGCTGCTGTTGCCTTTGCACCAGATGCAGCCAGCTGCAGCGTGTATCATTGCAAGCTGTTCTTTTTTGGGCACCCCTTTCTGTCAATCTCACTGTCATTGCCATACCATGCCCATCTGCTGCAGACGTGGAGCAGTGCACGCCGCTGCCGGCAGACACTGAGCCGGCTGCCGAGCCGCCCTCAGCAGCAGCAGCAGCAGTTTCATCTGGCGGCATTGACAGCGACATCAACCCAGAAAAGATGACGGTGAGCAGACCTGCTCAATGCGCCTCCCTAGTTGGCGGCTTGTTCATTCATTCTGTCTTGTGCCTGCGGCATGCTTGGACCAGTTGTCTATGGTTGTGTGAGCAGTGTCATGTGCGGCAGTGCACACTTCTCGGCGTGTCAGCCGTGCTTGGCTTTTCTAGTGTCATGTTGTGCACCTTGTTGTGGTGCAGAGTGTTGACTGTGGTGCATGCCAGCCCTGCTGTGTTGGAATGCAAGGTGTTTGGTGCCTGTTGGTGCCTGTTGCTGGCCTGCGTGCTGAGTCCTGGCCTGCGGTCAAGTCACACGTGCACAGCTGCTGGCGATGTAGAACAGATCCCCGTTGCTTTGCTGCTTTGCCTCTGCCCTGCAGGTGGCGCAGCTCAAGGCGTGGGTGACCGACAGCAGCTTGGAGGATGATGAGTTCTTCAAGCTCAGCCAGAGCACCAAGACCAAGAGGACAGACTGGGTGAAGTACGTGAAGACGAAGCTGGCCGCCATGGCGTAGCGCTGAGACGGCGGCGATGGGGCTGCATGTGCACTGTGCCTGTGATGCACCTTTCGCATTACAAGCAAATGAAAAGTGCGGCAACTGCGCAGTTTTATCTGTGTTATCAGCATTGCAGCACCTGTACTGTTAGCTCTTGTGCCAAATCACTTGGTTTTGATTGTGTTCTTGGATCGGGCTCTTGTCACTGTAGAAAGCGCTGCTGTTGCGCTTGGCTGGCGGCTTCCGTAGCACCGGCCATTTGTGCGCAGGCATGCTATCGCAGCCGTGGCTTGTAGAATGCTCCGATCTGCAGGCCACATGGAAGGCAAATCTCTGGCATGATTATGTGTAAGGCAACAGCAATTTGTGTTTGGCTTGCTTGATTGCAGTTCAATTGCTACCTCTACTGTGCTGCAGCTGCATTCTTCTTGGGTGCAGATGTGGTCAGTTAAACATCGTTTTGACTTTTTGTGGTGCTCAGTTCCTTGTTGCAACAATGATATCATCAATGTGCTGTGTATGTAAGGAATTGATGTTCCGGCTCCTGGGCTCCAGGTCAATGCAAAACGGCTTACCTTGAAAGCAATGCTGGACCAGGAGCGCTCATCTACCAGAGACACTAGCAAGGAGTAGAAGCAGAGCTCTTTAGTTCAAGACAGCCATGGTGGCGGGGGCCCCACTTAGCATGTGAGTGCTGCGTTTCCTGCATTAAAATGTGTAACATGTCTTCTTGCAATCCTTATCATCTAGATGGCAAGCTTGCCTTGCCAAGGCCCCAAGTTGGGGCTTGCCTCGGGCTTCACGAAACCCCGGCCAGCTTCACCATCCTGCACCTTGCAGCCTTAAAGAACCGTTCTTTTTATTTAGTGTACACAAACAAGGCGTTATTTTGCATTGGGCTGTCACTTGGAGGAGCCAAAACCACATTACACGACATCACACATGGCAGGCGCTACTCCTACGTACGTAGCCAGGGAAACGCGGTCATTTCTTTCAATTAAACCCTTGTTGCTGAACTTACCATGGGTTTGCACCCTGCCTAGCAGCCTCGTAGGAACGGCGCAGACCGCACACAGCATGCACGTGCCTGACGTTTCAAGCTGACCCCAGCCGATGCGCTTACTTCGAGCGACACCCTGTCTTTGACAACTATAGTGCAACATACAGAGGCGTTGAGCTGCTTAGTTCTCTAGCAATGGCCTGCACTGCTCAAGGCGATGTTGCGTCTGGAACAGCAGCAATTGCCATTGCAAATGAGGTGCTGCCACAGCACATGCACAGCCCTGGAGCCGAAGGTGGGCACAGTCACACCATTGATTCAGCGTCAATTTAACCTGAACGTGCGCGTCTAGCATGCTCAGGTTCCAAGCGCGTGCAATGTAGGGTTGCAATAGTCAGTCTGTGCTTGCATGAGCTTCAGGTGGCAGCTCTGCTGACTTTACAGCCCTGCTAGCCATTCTCAGCTCCATGCCAGCACTCAGCTACTAGCATATTATGCACAACACTCTGCTGGACATGGTAAATGTGCAGGCATTATCCGCGGCATTGCAGCACTGCTGTCACAACAAGGCTAGTGTTTCAGGGCACAGTGTCTGCTAGTGCTTGTCTGCTGCATGCGCTTCAGCCATAATTTAATTGATGAACACCCAGCTGATGCACCGCTGCACCTGCTGCCTGTGATGGTGACCGGTGGTGCTGCCGCTGCTGGTACTGCATCAGCAGGCGTTGCGATGGCAGTCACTGCACTTGTGCTGTTTTTGTTAGCTGCTGTTGCTGTGCATGCGCTCATACGGCGCATGCGCAGCTGCAGATCAGCCAGACAGCAGCTGGGTGAGGTTGAGCGGCTGCAGCAGCAGCTGCAGGGCCTGCAGGGGCAGCTGCGTCAGGCACGGCAGCGTGAGGCAGCTGCGCTTGCTGAGAAGGCTGCGGCGCAGCAGGAGGCTACTAGGCTGGCGGGACGGGTGCGTGGGCTCACTCAACTGGGTTGTGGTGTGAAGAGACTGCATGCCTCCTGCACTGCCACGGCTTGGTCCGGCTCCATGCATGTGACGCTTTTGCAGATGATACCCATGCTCACAGCTGCTAGGCGCCCATGCAGTACTCAATGCGGTGGTTGGCATGCCATTGATGCCAGGGCAGTGTGGTGATGAGTTGTGTGGTGTGTCTCTGCTTGCAGCTGTCGGCAGAGCAGGACCGTGTGAGCCAGCTGCAAGCGGAGAACACAGCTGGGCGGTCAGAGTTGCACAACTTACGCAGCAAAGCCAGCGAGCTGCAGCAGCAGCTAGAAGAGGCGCAGGCAGCACAGGTAGGCACAAAGCTGCTGAGCAGGCTATGCCGAGGCAATCCATTCTATTGTGGATCCTGCATGCTGAGCCACAGCAGGTTACTATGGTTGCTGTAGGTTGTTACCCAATAGCAGCATGCTGGACACACAACTTGCTGCCTAGATCAGCTTCCAGCCTTGCACACAGGTGAACCTGCCCTTTTGAGTGCAGGCTTGCAACCCACTTGGGCTTTCTCTGCTTGCTGCTGCTGCTGCTGCTGCTGCTGGCAGGTGCAGGAGAGCCACCTGCAGGCTCAGCTGGATAAGGAGCGCAGGAAGGTCACAGAACAGATGGAGGTGAGTCACGGCAGGCAGGCTGGCAGGCGACACCACAGCAGCAGCAGCTGCAGCAGCAGCTGCAGCAGGTCACTGTGATGCTCCGCCTTGCTGTACGTTATTTGTCCGCTACGCTGGTGGTTGTTTGCACTGCTGTCAAAATTGTGTTTGCATGTTGCTCTTGCTGTGCTTGCTGCTGCTGCTCCTGCAGAAGATCACCACACTCACAAATGACCTGGTCAAAGAGCGCAATGAGCTTGACAGCACGCGCCAGCACCTGACACAGGCCAGGACAGCCGCACGCTCCAGCAGCGCAGGCAGGAGAGCCACCTGTGGGCTGAGCTGAATGAGGAGGGCAGGAAAGTCACAGCACAGATGGAGGTGAGCCGCGGCAGGCAGGCTGGCAGGCGACGACCACAACAGCAGGGGCCTGCATGATGCATAGCCTGGCTGTGTGTCTTCTTGACTGCTGTGCTTTGGCTTTGCACTGAATATGACCATGCGACTGCCTGTAAATTTCACCGTGCACCTCTTCTCTGCTGCAGAAAAATTGTCGAGCTCACAAGATCTGTGGTGGCCAAGCGCAAGGAGCTTAACAGCACACGGATACAGCTGACACAGGCCGGGGCAACTGCCGCCGCCGCAGCAATTCATTTGCCATGATGGCGGCATCGACAAACCCAGTTGAGATGGCGCCGTGCAAGCGTTCCCAGTTTGCCTGCCTCTTTGGCAGCCTGTTTGGTTGGGTTTTGTGTGGGCCTGGGCAACTGCTGGTTGCAACTTACTTGCAATTGCAGGTTTCAATACAATACAATACAATACAATACAATACAATACAATACAATACAATACAATACAATACAATTGCAGGTTGCAACTTGCTCAGCCAGGCTAGCCCTGACGTACGTGCGTGTTCATGTGTGTGCATTGGCTGGTTGCAGTTTGTACATCAGCATTTATAATCACATCTTCTGGTGCCACATTTGAGTTTGGATGATGACAACTACAGGCTGGGCCAGATTTGGCTGAATGAGGATCAGAACACAGAGCAGATGGATTGGGCGGTGCACCCAAAACATAGCTTTGATCATTACCCTCAACATTGCTGTGAGAGGGGATTGTCAGACGTGTCAGATGTTCAAAGCCTGGTGAAGACGCGACTGTATGCAGCGTGTGTGCTTGTCATGTGCGTTTTTGGCTGAGCAGCATGGCATTGAACGGTGCCCGGCAACGGGCCGTAGGGAACAGACGCAGGCTGCATCTTTCTACATGTCCTGATCATGAAGGACCAGGCCCTTTTGTAAGTGCAAGACAGCAGCAGCAGCAGCAGCAGCAGCAGCAGCAGCAGCAGCAGCAGCAGCAGCAGCAGCAGCAGCAGCAGCAGCAGCAGCAGCAGCAGCAGCAGCAGCAGCAGCAGCAGCAGCAGCAGCAGCAGCAGCAGCAGCATAAGAGACCGGTTACAGACTGAAACTTACAGTGAGCGCTGTGTGTTTTACAGTGCACACTGCGCACATGTGCACATCAACCAGAGCTGCAGTGATTACCCCTCAAATCAGGCAACAACTCCCTGTGCCAGTTAATCGCATGCCAGAGATGTACTACAGTGTGTATTGATAGGGGTTTGACCAGCCTGGCTGCACAGCTGCTCATACGCAACAGCAGCAATGTGTCACTCACAAAAGTTGGCACTGCTGGCGGCAACACCTCTGCTGGTCACAAACTATGCAGGGTGTCCTTGCCCCAGCCACCCAGTCCCAACACATTTTACTGGCGTGAAAAGACTGGTCAGGCATTGTGAGTTCAACGACAGTCCGGGGGAGATCCTCGACATCACTGCTGTCTGAAGTACACTACTGTCGCTGTTGGTGCAAGGCGCGCCTCTGCATCGCTCACAAGCTACAGCCGCCATATATATACTCTGAATCAAAAGTATATTGCACGGCATGTGTATTGCTGTCTTGTGGTGATACCTACGGCACATTGTCGTGCTGCACGCGAGTGCTTCATTACGACATACATGCACAGGGGCACGCCCCGGCTGCGCAATGCATATAGTCACCTGCTAATATTAGTAAGAAACAGATTGCACATGGTTTCAAGCATTGTGGATGGCTAACCGCAGGAGCAAGACAGTAACCGCCTGCACGGCACACCTGCGGCGCAGCCCGGGAGGTTGCTGCTCCTGCCATTAAACGCGCATGTGTTGAACACTTAACATACGAAAACAACTCTACTACAGTATGAATGCGCCATGCACGCTTGTAAGGCCTGCGGTTTCTGTTGTGGCAGAAACGGGCGGCACGTTCTGCCAGCGCAGAACGGGCTGCGCTCCACATATTTTGCTGCTTAAGTTATATAAAGTACTGATGTGCAGCTCCGTGAAACCTTCACGTGAGTTCGGACACCCGATGTCGCCCCTCGATGGCGCCAACAGCCGTCACCAGCAATCAGGCAGCATCACACTTCCGTGATACCAGCAAACAAAGGAAAGTTCGGCTGGTCGAAAATGCCAACTGGTGTTTGCGAGCCCTGGTCCCTCTGAAACAAGGAGGGGGGTCCAACCTCCGTTTTGATAGAAGCGCCAACTGGCAAACAAAGTGAATGCACAGACATATAGCAGCTGGTCGTGCTGTCATCATCATCATCATATTACCCATTCAAGCCATAGCATCAGCGCCATCGGCCCCGCGCCCCACCGGGGCGGAAAGAGGAGGGAGCACTGCTCCAGAATGTTTGCATGCATTGCGCACATCCCAAGACTTGACAAGTAAAGCAGCAATACATGGTGACACCGTCCGACATCTTCCAGAACTGCCCCAAATACCATCAGATACAAAACGCAACACCTTGATTGACGAATCAGCCATGGACAAAACGCTGCGCAACTTTTCAGTGCAACCCGGCATAGATCTGATCTCAGCAAACATACTATCCCTCTGAGCAGAAGTAGCAGGGCAATCAAACATCAAGTGTGACAAAGACTCAACTTCTGCACCACAACAAGGACATCCTGAAGTGGAGTTAGCTCTGCGACCCCTAAACTGACTAGTATGCTCATGCACACGCAGACAACCCATACGAACACGCAAAAGCAATTCAATACCACGTGAAATTGCCACTGAACGTGCTGTGTGGTGTTGAAACGGCTCTGTTTGATAGCTGCTTATTCTTTCTGATGTTTTGTATGATATGCAGCTGACAAGCAAAAAACTGTTGCACTCAGGCTGTGTTTTAATGTCTTGCCAGCTTGCTGCTGTGCGCACAGCATTTTAGCGACCAACAGCTTTGTTGTAGCACATCAATCACAGTTTGGATGTTACACGACGGGAACATCGCCCATTGGATCACGTGCTCACGCAGCAGCTAACACGCTGCTGCTTACTACCGTAGTATATCACTGCAGCCACAAAACACAGTCAAGGCCAAGCATGCTGCTCTCACATGACCGCGGATCTCAAGCACCATATGCAGCAAAAACGTGACGCACAATTCAGCCTACGCGTCGATACCAACAGATGCAGTCCATAGCCATGCCTGGGCCTAAGCTATGTGGTTGAAAGTGACATGCTGCAAGCTGCATGCCATCAGCACGGACTGTGCTTAACCCCCGCCGGAGAGCAAGCAGTAGCCACGATGTCTGCAGAAGTCCTCCGCATGGCAGTGAACTGCTATGTAAACGATTGCAGGAATACATGTATTGCAGAGCACAGTGCAGCACATGCGGCATTCACATGCTAAAATTCTTCTCTGCATGCTCAGATGAGGCCCCCGCCAGTGGCCAGTGGCCAGCCTGAGTGTTTAGAGCAGTCACTGCAGCTGTGCCAAACACTGACAAGCTGCCAATGCACAGCAGCAGCAGCTACCTCAGCATGCTTGATGACTATGCAAGCAGACCTGTCTCAGGCTTTACAGGACAACTATCATCTGTAAAGGTGCCTGCCACGCATGTGCTCGCCTCAGGCATTTAACCCTTGTACTGCACACCTGCGCAGCCTCTTCTGCACCACATGCACCGTGTGACCACGTTTCCCTGCCCTGGCCTGTTTGAATAATCCAGCGCTGCACGCCGCCCAGCCCCGCCCCTCACAGTCCCATCCTGCAGATCGGGTTGCTCTTGACCATGCTCAGGCTGACCTTGTGGCCAAACAGGTCCCTGATGTTGTCGATGCCGTACAGGATCATGGTGGGCCGCTCCAGGCTGACGCCCCACGCGATGACGTTGACGTCAGGCGGCAGGCCCATCGGCTGCAGCATCTCTGGCCGGAACATGCCGCTGTTGCCCACCTCCATCCACTTGCCCAGCTCAGACGAGTAGCTGCAGCGACAGGAGCAGCAGCAGGTGTTGGCGGCAGGGCAGTTGTGTAACGCAGCTGCGTCACGGAATGGTGGACAATGCACGCACAGCTGAGGGCTGGTGGTTGCTGGCGTCTTGCTGCCAGCATCCCAGGTGCCAGAACACATGCAGAGCATCAAGCAGGGGCCCGTATGCCGCTGCAGGTGCCAGCCGCATGCACATGAATGCGGTTCAGCTGGTGCTGCCAGTAGCCTGCTGAGCAGTGATCACCAAGCATATAGTGCTTGCACTCACCCGAAGATCTCCATGCTTGGCTCCGTGTAGGGGTTGAAGGCTGGCTTGAAGCGCAGCTTCTTCATGCCCAGCCGGCTGAAGAACTCCTGCAGGCGGCCAACCGACACCAAATACACATGCTCACATGCTTAGTTACAAAGGAGGGTGAGACATGCTTGTTGTGCGCCCCTTGTGTATGTAGCCCATGTACCATGCTTCAAAGCGTCTCATGCTGGCTGTGAATGCCACGTCGCCACACAAGTGGGCTGGTGCTGACACTGTGGCCCACTCAGCGGTTCTGACCCTGCTCGCATGCCCCCCTTTCTCCCGGGGCCCCACCTGCAGGGTTGCGATGAGGTGGCCCAGTGTGAGGCCCCTGTCGCAGACCAGGCCCTCCACCTGGTGGAACTCCGCCAGGTGGGTGCGGTCGACCGCCTCGTTGCGGAACACGCGGTCAATGCTGAAGTACTTGGCAGGCCTGGTGGACGCAGCAGCGGCAGCAAGGGTCGCAGGGGTTACGCCGAAAGCGATGATGAGGCAACCGTGACGTGGCCTGCTCGTGCTTGGATGGGCATGGCGGTGGTGACGAGGCTACATGTAAGGCGATGATGTGTGGCAGACGGGCTGAGACATCCCAGGCGTTCCTACGCCAATGCAAGGTGTGTGTAGGCAGGCCATTGCAAGCTGTCAATGCATCACAGCAGGCACGCTGCCCAGCCTCATTTTGTGCACGGCGCGGCGCCGCTGCACTCACTTGAAGCCCTCCTGCGCCATCTTGTACAGCATGCGGCTGCTGACTGCTGTGGTGTGCGTGCGCAGCAGGTTCTTCTGCGCCTCGCTGCGCTTCCAGCAGTAGCCGTAGCCGGCGGAGCCAAAGCCGCCATGCTCGTGCACAGCCTGCAGGCGCACTTTGCAGTGATTGGAGGCGTGCTCGCTGGGCGCTGCTGCTGCCTAGTCGATGACGGGGCAAAGTGTGTCTGCCAGCCGCGCAAGCGAACTTGCTGCCGGCTTACAAGAGCCACCGTGCAGGGGGTGCACGGCACCTGCCTGGTACCAACCAGCCGACTCAGTGCTGCTGATGCCCAGGCTGCAATCTCACCGCACACCCGTAAGGCGCACAGGTGCCATGCATGGATACCCAGCATGCACACACACAAACTGTGACCCAGGCAGCTGCCAGCGCACACCTTGACACGCGCCAGGTAGTCCTCTGGGAAGGTGTTGCTGCTGGCCGGGCTAGTGAGGAAGAAGGTGTCGTGCGCATCGCGCGCCGGGTGCTGCTGCGGCTGGAACAGGCTGTCAAAGTTCCAGAAGCTCGACTCGACGTAATTGTTGGTGGGCATCTCCTGGAAGCCCATGGCCGTGAAGATCTTGCGGTACTGGCTGCGCACCTGCACGTGGTGAGGCACACAGCACAGAGCATGGCGGGCGCTTGAGCGTGCCGCTGTGTGTCTGTGTGCAAGTTGCACACGCAACGCCAAGCATTGCCTCATCTCGTGCCACAAGCGCGCACCTGTTTGCTTGGCACATGGCTCAAGCACACTGGGTACGAGCAAGCATGCCAGGGCTGCACAGATTGAGCAGCTGCAGCTTGCACAGCTTGCGTTGCTAACATCCACTGACTTGCACAGTCCATGCGGGGCATGGCACCACCAGCGGCGCCGGGTGCTGCTGAAGCACTGCCACTGCTTCTGCGCTGCTGTTCACCTTCATGAGTGGGTGCAGGTGGCCCCCTGTGGGTGGCAGGCCGAGTGAGTTGAAGTTGAAGGGCTTGAACTCCTCGGTGCGCCAAGAGCCACTGCAGCGGGAAACACAGCGCATGCACATGCATACATGTTTGTTCCAGATGTTGTTGTAATTCATCTTTGAGCCTGCAAGTAGCGGCGCGTCTGTCTGTTGTATCATGCTGCTTGCCTAGACTCAACTGCTGTGCTGGGAAGCTCGTGTTATCACTTACAGGGGCAAGGTGGCCCTTTGTTGCTGCTGGCACCCGCAGGTGACAGGCAGCAGCTGCTGCTGCTGCTGCAGTGCTTTGGCCCTGAATTGCTTCACCCCTGTCTCCTGCAGTACTGCCACCATGGCTCCTGCACCCCTGTCTGTACCAGCACTGCTTTCCTGTCTTGCTGCCGCACCGCACACACCTGGCGATCATCTCGCTGGTGAGCTCTGTGGCCTGCTTCTTACGCTGCGTGGCAAACTTGGCGCCCTTATTTATGCGGTATGTCTTCCAGGTGCTGCACATCAGCGAGAGAAGACAGAACAGCAGAAGTCATGCAGGCACACAGGAAATCAATCTGCGTGCAGCAGATGAACGAGCAGCAGGGTTGTGAGATGTTGAAGTCATGCTAGCAGAGCTAGGGCAGTGCTAGACACATCTATGGGTTGACAACCGCATGCCTTTGATGTAGCGGCACATGCAACATTCCTATTGCCAGGTCATCACAACCAGCTCTCGGAGAGTTGACTTTGCTGCACTGTAGCCAATCAACAGCTGATCAGCTCATGAGCTGCAGCCCCGCACTCACTCCAGCTTGATGAGCTTGCGCTTCTTGAGGGCATCACCCTCAGCCTTGGGCAGCTGCCCGCCAGCGGCAACAGCAGCCAGCTGAGCCTGCACACCATCCGGCACACCCTCCACCTGCACCACAGTGACACAGCCAGCAGCCAATGAGATAGCTAGCCGCGGCAGCTGCAAGCAACACACTCCTCGCCTGCACCACGAGGAGGTTGGCCGCCAGCAGCCAGGGACAGCCTGGCACGGCAGCTGCGGACAAATTGTAGAACACAGACACCAGGGGCATACAGGCATAGAAGTCCCTGCAATCGTTGTTGAAAGCTGTTGCCGTGTATGCCTTGCTGGTACACGCAAGGAGCGCGGAAGGCTCCAAACGTCACTAACGGCTGGCATGGTCAGTGCGCTTGCTGCACCTCAACCACTGAATGAGCCAGCCATTCTGCCCTGCCCTGGACTGCTGCTATTCATCAATGTTGCTCAAGCTGTCGTGTTGGCTGTGCAGGAGTAGGAGCCTGCTGCCTGTCTCTTCACACGCAGCATCGCAGCTGCACCTGATGTTCCTGTAGTCGCCGTCACAGTCTAGCAAGTGCTCGGTACACCACCACCTGCTGCTGACAATGCCACAGGTCCCAGTGAAGTAGCTACACGTCGGCACAGTATGCTGCCCGGAGCTGCTGCTGCTGCTGCTGCTGCTGCTGCTGGCGTGCCGCACCTTGCGCACTACGCGTGGCTCGCCTGCTGACTTGTCCAGCGCCACCCAGCGCTGCTGCATGGCCTGCTTGAAGCCCACGTCCGACACATCAGACGCCAGCTGAGACTGCACACGACACACAACAGCACACGCAGCAGGAGAGCACGTTGAGCACCTAGCAGAGCAATCAGGCCAGCACGAGAAGTGCAGTGCTTGCGAACTGGCCCTAGACGGACTGCCTTCACGCGCACGACCAAACACAGCAGGTGCACCCCTTCCGTGCTGCTGGAACGTACATGTGAGCGTTCATAGGAGGATTGGGTTGAGGGTTGGGGTCTGCAAGCAGGGTTCACACCTTGAGCTGAGCAAGTGTGATGCCGTCTGCAGGCACTGCGTTGAACAGCTGCACCTCTGGCGAGCCTGCACTGAGGTATGCCTGCGCCTCACTGGTCAGCACAAAGCGCGAGTGGCTGATGTCCTGCAAGCAGGGCCAGCACAGGTACAGTTGTTGCAACAGCAGCAACATGAGGTGACCAGAATGCTGCTGAGTGCCAGATTGCTTCATGAGTGACTGCGCTGCTGGTTGCCACCGATCCTCTAGACACAACAGCAGATGCTGCTGAGGCTGCTGGCTGCGTGCCAGAGCCGGGGATCGACAACAACATGTCAAGGTTCCTGCAGCTACGGCACAAGCTGCTCTTGTGACGGCCAATCAGTGTTAATCCCCTGCGGCAGCTTGGCGCTGTTGTCTGCCAGGGTGCTGCTGACTGCGCTGGCCAGCCATTGGCAGCAGGCCCACCTCTACTGTGATCATCTCAGCAGCCTCTAAACTTTTGATGATGCCAACAACTTTTAGGTGGTCTTGGCCCAGTGCTGTTGCAAAGTCACCAGAGTCTGAGATGCTGCCATCTGCAGAGTCTGCCAGCTGCTGCAGCAGTGCCTGCTCTATGTCGGCAGCCATCCTGCTGCTAATTGTTGATTGTTGTTAGCTGCCAACAATGTCAGAACAAGGCAACAGGTACGGATTAAGCAGCAGTAAACAGTTCAGGTAGGGGGCCCTGCGCGTGGTGACCTGTTGCCGTAGCGTCGTTTGCAAACTATTTCAAGAGGCGAAGGACAAATCCATGCTTGCTGAAGTTCAAACGTGCCAGTGTGATCAATTGGTGGGCGCGTCACTCGCAAAACCTCAGCAGTACTGCCTCAAAATGGTAGCGAACGCAACAAACTGCGTGCTGAAGTGGTTGGCCACCGTAGACGCTTTCATGCTTGTCAGATCTAGGTGCGTCACTTGCCATCCTCTCTTCACTGCTGGTCTGTTTTCAGTTCAGGCAACACAGCATATGTTTTTACATGGATCAGCTGCTCAAGTCTCTCAATGATCTGCATCAGGCAGCTAGCAGCGTGTGTCTGCATTTGCAGCAAATACCAGGCAGCCTGAGGGTGGCGGAAGCAAAAACACCAGCAGTACCTTCCCCCTTGCATTGCGCTGGAGCAGCAGCAGCAGTGGCAGCAGTCACAGGAAGGCCTGTAGCCAAAAAGAAGGCAGGCGTGTCCACTTTGCACCTCCCTTTGCTGCAATCAACAATGCCTTTGCTCTCCAAGGCAGCGGCGCAGGCCAAGGGGCGAGCAAGGGAGGCAAAGGGGATGGGAAGGGCAGCAGCAGCAGCAAGAAGGGAGAAGAGGATGAGGAGCGCATACTCGTCAGTGAGGTGAGCATTGCTGTCTTGCTTGCTTGCTTGCTGTCTTGCTTGCTGTCTTGCTGTCTTGCTTGCTTGCTTGCATGCGTTGCCAGTGCAGAGGCAGTGCGTGTCTGCATCAGCAGCCAACAGAGGCGGATCAGCTGCAGTGACAAGCGCTGCACCATGTGCGAGTGTGCATGCAAAGTTCATTTGCGCGGTCCGCCAGTAGGCGGCAGGTGGCTTCTCCTGGCTGCTCAGCAATTGTGATGGTTGTGGGGCTACACTGTGCACCATGGTTGACTAGTGCAGAGCGTTTCAGCATGGCCAGCAAGTGACGCCTTGCATAGCAAACACAGACTGGTAATGGACTAGCCGATCTGCAACGCTTCAGCGCACAGCACCCTGGAACAGCAGCAGTACACACACACAACCCTGCACACACGGCGCGGGTCCGCTCGCCCCCTGTCTACCCCATCTTTCCCGCACCGCCACCCTCCCGCTGCCCGCAGTGTGTCGCTGTTTGTGGGCGCCCATCCGTGCCAGGTTGGGGGTCTGGCATGTCAGAGCACCTCTATTTTCCGCCCCAGTCTTATTCCTGTTCCCGCGCTGGTGCCTGCGGCGCTGCCTGCACTGTCCCGCACTTTAAACTGCCAGGTTGAGGTGGTTGGCGTGTCGGAGGAGCTGAAGCGCATCGCCTACGACGCGCTGACCAGCCGGCCCAACTTTGCCTACACCCTCAAGGAGGTGCAGGCGGACCTGAAGCGCGTGTTTGCCACCGGCTGGTTCAGCAGCTGCGTGCCTGACGCCGAGGACACGCGGGATGGCGTGAAGCTGGTCATCAAGGTGGGTGCTGGCGCGGTGCAAGCGCGGCAGGGGAGACGGCAGCGCTGTCCACCCTTGCAGAGTGGAGGTCTGGTGCTGCGGCGCCCCTACCAACTGTGATACTGGCGCCGCTACTCCGCTGGATCCTGCGGGCAGCAGCCTGTCCGAGGAAGCTGCACCTCCCCACCTTAACCGCCAGCACATGCTTCCTTGTTTCACCAGCAGGCGTGACGTCTCAAGGTGACTGCCCCTCACCCCTCGCTCCCGCAACGCCGCAGGTGACGGCGAATCCTGAGCTGCGGGGGGTGGTGGCGCGGGGCGCCAACCAGCTCCCCACTGCTGTGCTGCAGAAGGCGATGCGGCCGCTGTATGGCGGCCCGCTCAACTTTGTGGACTTCAGCAGAGCAGTGGAGAGGCTGGATGGCTGGTACAGGGATAGGGGCATCCTGGGCCAGGTGGGCGACTGCCTAGAGAGGGTGACTGGCAGACGTGACAGACCCATACACGCTGTATAGGCCCAACCAGGCAGTGCCATGTCAGGCCTCACCTGTCTGCTGATCCTGTCCTGGTGCACGTTGCGGCAATTGGGGCATGTCGATGGATGTGTTGCACACGTCTGACACGCGCACAACAGCGTCCCATGATGCCGTGTGCTTGCATGCGCATGCAATTACTTGTTGAGGTGGCAGGTGTCACGGGACGCTGCTGTGCGCGTGTCAGACGGCACGCGTGCGTGCGCCCGCAGAGGTGCCACTGCACCGCAGTTGTCCCTCCCCAGGCTGTGTCCCGCTCATGCCGAGACGTTGACAGCTGCTCCCGGTGTTGCCGCTGGCGCTGCCCTCGCATTCATCTTGTCCGCAGGTGATAGACTTCAACTTTGAGGGAGGCATCGTGGACCTCACCGTGGGTGAGGCAGCGGTGGGGTCCATCGACCTGGCCTTCCTGGACCCTGCGACCAACAGGTGAGGAGGGCAATGCACGATGACGGCAATGCACAAAGCTCATCAACAGGCAAGGGGGCGATGCACAAGCTTGCCTTCATGTGCCTGCTGTGGCAGGGCTTCCATGCAGCATGCATGCCACGCTCAAGCAACCCAGTTGGCATCTCGTCTCGTTCCAGTTGCTGGCACCTCGCTCCCGCTGTTTGGATGTGTGTGTGTGCAGCAGCACATCATCCCTGACTCGCCGCATGCGTCAGCATGTGTCCGACCGCCGCTCCTCCCTTGGTTTTGTTTGCAACACCCTCACCAACAACGTCCTCACCCCTTCACATCGTCCCCGCCCCCTTGCCAGCCACAATCTCCATCATGTGTCGCATGCGTCAGCACCTGAACACCCGTCATGCCTCCCTTGTTGTTTTTTGCACTGGTGTTGTTTGCACTACCCTCTCCAACAACTGCCCTCACCCTTCAACCACCTCTCGCTCGCTCGCCAGCCCCAAGGCGCACGGCGCCACGCAGCCCGGCGTCATCAGGCGCCACCTCACGATGCAGCCCGGCCGCGCGTACAGCCTGCGGCAGGCCAAGCAGGACATAGACAGCATCTACAGCACTGGGCTGTTTGAGGACGTCAACATCGTGCCGCAAGAGGCGGAGGACAGCACGGAGCAGCAGCCAAAGGTGCGGCAGATGCTGGAGCTGGTGGCACGACTGCATGGGTGCGCACATGCGTGTGCACGTGAGCACGGTGCTCACCCCAACCATACGGCCCAGACTATGGCCAAAAGTTGCAGGCACTGCAGCTGGCGTGCACACGTGTACAGACACACCTCTTTGCAGCCATCCTTTGTTTGACGGTTACCCTGCGGCTGATTGCGCCACAGCCCAAGATGGTGACACCAGGCAGGCAACGTCTGGTATGTGGATGTGTTGCGTACTTGCCTGCAAGTTTGTCGATGCAGCAGTGCATCCTGCAGTTTGTTGGTGTGCTCGGCAAGCTCAAATCGTGTGTTGACTGCAGGTGGACCTGACCGTCAACCTTGTAGAGCGCAAGACTGGCGGGCTGGGTGCAGGCACAGGCATCAGCGCTGCAGGCCGTGGCAGCGGCAACATGCCTGGCTTCGTGGGCAACTTCACATACAGGTGGGCTGGTTGATTGTGTAATGCTGTCAAGTAGCACATGTCAACAGCTGCGTCTGCTGTACCAAGCAGCCACACGGGCCACAATGGTAACGGTTTATGACAGGGGATTCAGCTTGTCCTGCTCCAGTCGAACAGTGCAGCCAGCAGCGCAGCTTCATCCCTTGAATGTTGACTTCTGTGGTTGTCGCTGGGGCTGTTGCTGCTGCCGCTGCTGCTGCACCATCCGCACCCTGCAGCCAGCGCAACCTGCTGGGGCTGAACCAGAAGCTGTCAGCGCTGGTGGAGCTGGGCCAGGCCGACAGCCTGTTCAGGCTGCAGTGGGTGGACCCATGGATACGCGGCGACCCCAACCGCACCAGCATGACCGTCAGCATGATGAACACGCGGTGAGGCGCTGCTGGGGTGGAGGCGTGGGCCGAGTTGTGTGCTGCTTTCTGTTTTCATGCAAGGCCACCTTGTGGTTGGTTGTTGGGGCGCAGCCCAGGCACGCCTCATGGTCAGCATGTGGACGGATGAGCAGTGGACGGATGAGCAGGGTGGTGACAGTGGTCCTCGTGGCATGGGTTTGTAGCAGATGGCGTGTCCAGAACCCCCGTGGGATTGGAAGGTGGAAAGCTCAGGTTGCAGCCTGTTCGACTTCCCGCGACAACTGGGGAAGTTGTGCTCAGGCTGTAGCCTGTTTGAATCCCTGCAACTCCTGCACCTCCTGGCACTCGCGTGTCGTGCCGCAGGACGTCTGCTGCTGCCATCCACGGCAAGGCCCTGGACGCGGACGCCACGTCTGCAGATGCCGCTGCTGATGCGCGCGGGACTGACGGCGTGACGCTGGGCAGGCTTGTGGCAGGCACCGAGTGGCGACGGCCACTGGCAGCCAACTGGAGCGGCATTGCAGGTGAGGTGTGCAAGGGTGTGTCTGCCCGCGGCGTGCAGCGAGCCACCTCTGTGTTGTGTAGGATCTGCGATTGCACACACAAATACGGGCGGCAGCAGTACTTGCCATGTAGGCACCTGTCATGTGTCCAGCTCAGCAGGTGGTGTGTTGCTGGTGCACGGGTTGCCTGTCCATATTTATGCGCAAACCCTCTCGGCATGCACCAGGGTGTGCATGCAGTCTTCAGCTGCTGCTGTACTGTGTTGTTCAGCCGCATCAAATGTTGGCGGATACCGTGCACTTGGGTGCAGGCCTGACCTGGCAGCGCAGCCGCTGCATGGACAGCCACGGCCAGCCGCTGCTGTCTGATGCGTACGGTGCGCCACTCACGTTCAGCGGCAAGGCGAGCGACAGCATGATGCTGGGCGTCATCAGCGGGTCGTACAGGTGCGGGATTACTGCATGCTGCTGATGTAACATGATACATGTGCCTGTGTAATAGCATGGCGACTGGAAGGCATCTGCAGCGTATGCAGCTGTGAACTCCAAGCATCCCGCTGACTGCCCTATACCAATCAGCGTCAACCTTGAACGGCGCTGGCCCCACTGAACACCATAAACACTGTTACGTGCCCCGCTGCAGCAGCGCCAATGACGGCAGCTCTATGGGTGTATCCCTGGAGCAGGCCCTGCCCCTGCATCCCTCATGGCTCAACTTCAACCGCCTGCGGCTGCGGCTTGAGCAGCCGATACTGATGGGCCCGCTCACGCTGCAGCTGCGGGGCAAGGCAGGCAGCGTGTATGGAGATCTGCCGCCGTATGAGGCATTCCCTTTGGGTGGCACAAACAGCGTGCGCGGGTACGCTGAGGGCGGCGTTGGCTCTGGGCGGCACTTTGTGGAGGGCAGTGCGGAGCTGAGGTGCGTGCAGTCAGCCGGGAATGCAGAGATCAGTGCTTGTGCGAGCACTGAGGAGTGAAGCTCAAATGTACACGGCCAGAGTAAAAGGCCAGGGCATCACTGGAAGCAGCGCTCGGGGGAGTTGCTGATTCAACATGCGGCCTGCGTGACCTAGAGTACATCGTCAGCGTGTCAGGCTCCTCGGTCGCAACTGACAGCACCAAGCACGCCGCTTGAAGTAGCTGTTGCTAAGCCGAGATCCATACCTTGCTTGCTGATGAATGGCAACAGGTGGCTGTTGGCGAGGCCGGTGCATGGCACACTATTTGCCGACTACGGCAGCGACCTGGACTCAGGGGAGACCGTCATCGGGGACCCTGCGGGCACGCGCGGCAAGCCAGGCAGGCAAGTGGGGTGCGGGCGCAGCGGCAGCCTGATTGAGGCAGGTGCCTGTCCTGGCCAAAATCACATGTTGTGCGCTGCATGTTGTTGCGGCACGAACCCGCGATGACCTGACACATAGGCAGGCAGGCGGGTAAGGGCACAACGATAAGAGTGTGCTTAGCTTTGCATACTGTGTTCTAAAGCTGTTCACAAGGACGGGTGTGATGTGGTGTGTGCGCTGTATGCCGTGGGCTGCTGCAAACACGCATGGCGAGGCAGGCAAGCGATTGCGGCTAAGAAGCTGGCAGTTGTACTGCTTTGCTACCTGCAGACGTTGCTGCTGCTGCTGCTGCTGCTGCTGCTGCTGATGTGGCAGTGTCCAGCCACAGGGCTGTCCACAACTGCAGAGCACAATCGCAGGTCGCAGGTCGCAGCTGCACAGCCTGGGGCTTTGACTTGTGTGCTGTGATCCCAGCCTCTGAGTTTGCAGCGGGCACACGAGTATGCCTTGGCCAGTCCTTGGCCACTGTCTTGCTGATAGCGTCGCCTGCCTACCTGCTGCGCTGCGACTGCAGTGGCTACGGCTTGGGTGGCGGCATCCGCATCGACTCCCCGCTGGGCCCTGTGCGCCTGGAGTATGCATGGAACGACCAGCGGCGGGGACGCTTCCACGTCGCACTGGGCTATGACTGATGAGCCAAGTGATCTGCAAGGGCTGCATCACAATACGGCGTCCGCCTGCAGAGTGAATGGTGTGAGTAGCATATCCTGTGAATGTCCTGTTATGTGGATGCACCCCGAAGGCAGCGGTGCGGGCGCAAACAGCCACACACGGTTGCATGCACGGGATAGGTAGGAGTGCAGCCACCTTCACGTTACTGGAGCTTTTTTTCTTTTTCTTTTCCTGCATGCAATGCGTACTCGAGTTGAGGCTCTAGTGGCTGCTGCTGCGAACTCAAGTTGTGCGCTCTTGTATTACTGGTGTCAACAACAATATCAGCATCTTGCGGGGTTTCCCCTGCGCCCGACCTCGCTCCCTAGGGCGCATGCCGTGGGAGATCTGCACTTTGGTTGCTCTTGTTCAACGCTTGCCTGGTGTCGGCTGTGTAGCATACAGCAGCATGTGTTCTGATCAGCGTCGCATGTGAGGTTCACAGCCCTCTTGCCTTTGCTTCCTGTATGCGGAAGGGCTGGCGCCCCCGAAGCAACTACTCTGGACTTGGATGCTTTCTACGAGTTAATCAGTACAACCAGAGGCACAGTACAGTGGGTGGAGCCAGCTTTGCTTACATGCGCAGCCTCGCATGCAGGGGTAATGTGACACTGCTTGCTTGCTTGCTTTTTGCTGCTGGGTTGGAGTGCTTGTTCTTCTTCACAGCATGTATCAAAGTTGTTTGCTGACCAATGCATGTCTATTGTAAACATCTGGAAACTTGATGACCGTTAAGTCACTTGACGTGAATGAGAGAGCCTGTCATTGGCTCGAAAACGGGCGATGTTCCCGTCGTGTAACATCCAAACTGTGAATGCCTACATTAGCAAAACACTTTTGCAGCAGTGTGCGATTCTGTTATCAGTTGTTTACAGTTTGGATGTTACACGACGGGAACATGTAACTGCCAAATAAGGAGTGGCGGCGCTCCATGAATCCAGAAAGCAGCTACATAGCAAGCAATGCTTGGCCAGATGAAGGTCAACCCATGATTCCACACAGCACACCAAACAGCACAAGCAGCCTGTTTGTAACTGCATGCGTTGCAGCACATGAGTTCAAACTCCAGCGCAATGCACCGGTGCCGCACTGCAGCCCAGAACACATGCATGCACACGCCATATCTGCAAGCAGTGCTCCACCGTCATGATCACAGCATGCACATATGTCTGCGCTGTTACGCAGCAGGCATTATGGCATCCAAGGGTGATGAACAACATGATGAGATACATGTACACCCTGTCGAACATGCTCAACCCCTGAAAGTTGGAGCTGTTGGGCTGCAGCACGGCATGCGCAGCAGCTGCACCCTCTGTCCACGGAGGACTTTGCTGCTGCTACATGTTGGTGTGACGGCTGCTGTGCAGCCATGTATATCGTCACTGTACAGGCTCAGCAGCATCGCGTTGATGCATTAGTAACGGCTGCTGGCGTGGCTGGGCGCTGCAAGATGGCAGCAAAGCATGTGGCTGCTGCTGGGCGTGGGTTGCTGCGCTTACAATTGGCGCATCCCATCAGCGGAAGAGTACAGATTGTATTGCGATACAAAATGCAGTGAGTGGCATGTTGCACTTGGTCGCGATCGCACTTGGTCGCCGATCGATCGGCTTGCTGTGCGAGATGCTGCGAGACCCAGGCACCCACCAGAAGCACGACATTCGCACGGAGCGGCACATAAGTACTGTATTTAACATAAAACAGCAAAATATGTGAAGCGCAGCCCGATCTGCGCTGGCAGAACGAGCGGCCGTTTCTGACACAACAGAAACCGCAAGCCATATAGGCGTGCATGGCGTCATGCATAATGTAGTACTGTTTTTGTATGGCATGTGTTCACCAAGCGAGGAATTAATGGCAGGAGCAGCAACCTCCCGGGCTGCGCCGCAGGTGTGCCGTGCAGGCGGTTGCTGTCTTGCTCCTGCGGCCAGCCATCCACAATGCTTGAAACCACTTGCAAGTGGTTTCAGGCTTTAAGTATCAGGTATCAACATGCATTGCGCAGAGAGGCGTCCCACTGTGCGTGTCTGTCGGAATGAAGCACTCGCCTGCTGTAGCCCGACAAGGTGCCGCAGCTGTCACCACGAGACAGCAACACAACCGCCGCTACATTGTAATACACCTTCAGAGTACGCATCTTTGACTCGAGCATTGCAAGCAATGCAGAATTGTTCCTTGAACAACAGCAACAGTGGTGTACTGCTGCTGCTGCTGCTGCTGCTGCTGCTGAAAGTAGTGATTATCCGGATCTGCCCCGGCACATGGTGGAGCCCACAGTGCCTGAACAGCCTTATCACGCCAGTATGCTGCGTTGGGCTGGGTAGCTTGGGGCAAGGAAGCCCTGCATAGTGTGTAACCAGCAGAGGTGTTGCCGCCAGCAGTGGCAACTTCTTTAAGTGACTCGGTGCTGCTCTTGCCCATGAGCAGTACTGCCAGGCCGGTTGTGCAAAAACTAGTTGTGCTGCCAGGCCGGTTGTGCCAAAAACTTTACGTACTGTGGTATATTTGCGGCAATATTGCCATTGCATTAATGCAATTGACTGGCGCAAACACCTGGTGTAAGCACTATAGCACTAGCTAGTGCCTGAATTCAGCCTGAATTTTAATCGAGGTATGACCACTGGGGGTTGATGTGCACATATAGTGCTCGCCACAACTAGTTCCAGCTGTTGCTGCTGCTGTTCTGCTCCTACTCAAGGGCTTTAATTACCACACATAGGCCATGTACAATGATCACATGCGGCAGCCTGCACCTGCTGGTCTCAATGCCGATGTTTGATGCCACGCTGCTCAGCCAACAACACACATGGCACGTACACGCGCTGCACACTGTCCCGTTGTCACCAGGCCCCTAACACCTCATGAGGTGTGATCACACATCTGACCATCCCTGTCACATGAATGTTGCTGTCACTGTTCAGACCCTCTGGAACAGGCCCAGTCAGGCATGTGCATGTCTTCAGCACAACAAAGTGGTGATGTGCTCCTGACCAGCACATGCTGCAAAGCTGCAGCCACACATGGCATCCAGGGGTGATGTTCAACATGAAGAAATAAATGTACACCCTGCCACGCATGTTCAACCCTGAAAGTTCAAGCTGGTGGGCTGCAGCCGCTGCTAGCATGGCAGCAGCTACATCCTGTCTCCACGGAGGACATTGCTGCTGGTACATGTTGGTGTGATGGATGCTGTGCAGCCACGAATCTCGTCACTATACACGCTTAGCAGCATCGCTTGCATGCACTAGTAATGACTGCTGGCGTCCACGTGGCCGCCACGCGGCTGGGCACTGCGGCTGGGCACTGCAAGATGGCAGCCGCCCTGCAGGTTGCTGCTAGGCGTGGGTTGCTGCGTTGACAGTTGGCGCACTTCAGCAACGGCATATTTCAGATTGTTGTGATACGAACTCAATAAGTCGCACATTGCACTTGACTGGCTTGCTGTGCGAGTTGCTGCGAAACCCAGGCACCCACCAGAAGCACGACATCCGCACGGAGCGGCACATAAGTACTAAAATAACTGAGAACCGCAAAAACGCAGAGCGCAGCCCTTTCTGCGCTGGCAGACGTGCCGCCCGTTTCTGACCCAACAAAAACCGCAGGGCATGCAAGCGTGCGTGGCGGCATGCATTATGTAGTAACTTGTTTGTATAATTTGTATTCACAACTTGCAGGATTAATGGCAGGAGCAGCAATCTTCCGGGCTGCGGCGCAGGTGTGCCGTGCAGGCGGTTACTGTCTTGCTCCTGCGGCCAGCCTTCCTAGATGCATGATATCAATTGCAAGTGGTTTCAAGCTATTAGTAGCAAATGCGCACATGCAATGAGCTGCCAAGGCGTCCCACTGTGCGTGTTTGTCGGAATGAAGCACTCGCCTGCTGTAGCCCGACAAGGTGCCGCAGCTGTTACCACGAGACAGCAACACAACCGCCGTACATTGTAATACACCTTCCAGATCACGCATCGACTCTAGCATTGCAAGCGATGCAGAGTGGTTCCTTGAACAACAGCAACAGTGGTGCACTGCTGCTGGTGCTGCTGCTGCCAGCAGTGATGATCAGGATCGTCCCGGCGCATGGTCAAACTAACGGTGCTTAAACAGTCTCATTGTGCCAATATATGCTGCGTTGGGGCTGGGTTGCTGGGGCAAGGAAGCCCTGCATAGTGTGTACCCAGCAGAGGTGCTGCCACCAGCAGTGCCAACTTCATTGAGTGACACAACGCTGCTGTTGCCCATGAGCAGTCGTGCTGCCAGGCCGGTTGTGCCAGCAGCTCTACGCACTGTGGAAAATATCTGGCAATGCGATTGACTGGCGCAAGAACCTGGTGTAAGTGCCTGAACCGAGGGTTGACCACTGGGGTTGATGCATGATGTGCACACGTAACAGTCAGGCGATCACCACAACCAGTTCCTGCTGTTGCTCCTGCTGTTTTGCCTTAACAGAGGGCTTGAACCATCACACAAAGGCCGTCATGGCATGTACGATGATGCAGCCTGCACCTGGTCTCAATGACGACATTTGATGCCATGTTGTTCAGCCAACAACACACATGGCACGCACAACCGCTGCACTTTGTCCCATTGTCACCAGACCCCTAACACCCCACACATCTGACCATCCCCTCTCACAGGAAGGGATGATATATTTAAAGCCTCTGGAACAGATACAGTCATGCATGTCTTCAGCACAACACAACTGTGATGTGCTGCTGACTAGCACAGCACATGCAGCTGTCTGCAATGCTGCAGCCACACATGCGCAGTGCATGGCATCCAGGGGTGATGATCAAGAATATGAAACACTTGTACACCCTGCCATGCATGTTCAACCATTACAGTATGAGCTGGTGGGCTGCAGCATGGCATCAGCTACACCCTTTCTCCACAGAGGGCATTGCTGCTGGTACATGATGGTGTGACGGCCATTGTGAAGCTATGCATCTCGTCACTTGACATGCTTAGCAGCATCGCTTGCATGCACTAGTGATGACTGCTGGCGTGGCTGGGCACTGCAAGACGGCAGCAGCCCTGCATATTGCTGCTGCTGCTACTGAGCGTGGCTTGCTGCGCTCGCGATTGGCGCACCCCAGCAGCGGCGGACTGCAGATTGTGTTGTGATGCGAAACACAATGAGTGACAGCAGCCGTTCAGAGACTCTGCGCCCCCCTCACTCGCTGCTGTGCTGCCTTTGCAGCTTCGTAGGCAGCGCGGGTCAGCTGCTGCGCCCGCTCCGCCTCGCCCGCCGCCGCCTCACGCTCCGCCCAAGCTTGGTACAGCGGAGGGTGCTGGTAGCTGGGCGGCACGCCGGCCCCCGCCTGGAACAGCTGCCGTGACCTGCCCACGTTGCCTGCCTCGTCCCACTCCAGCATCGCCCACTCCATCCACAGCGGCGCGTTCCTGCAACAGAGGCGCCGAGGTGGTAGCCAGGAATGCAGGCGCAATGCAGCATGTCAGCAGAACTGCTGCTGCGTTGAGAAAAGTTATCCCGCAGCCCTGAGCAAAGTATCCCTGCGCGGTGGGCACACCACGTACTCCACCTGCAGCAACTACGCACTGCAGCAGGCGCAGCCAGCTCTGCCTGCAAATGCGGGCGCAAGGGATACCCCGAACAAAGCAACCACTTTAAAAACAGTTCCTGACTCCATATCTCGCAACACGCACATGCACTTCATGTTGGTGGAGCAGTTTACGTACATCATGGATGAAGCCCTATCCACTGCTGTGACGCTCGAGCACTGCCAGCAGCGCTGCGGACACCGCCCAAGGCAGCACCTCGCTCGCATCCCACCTGGGGCAGTGCGTGGTGGCCTGTTCGTACAGCCTGCGCGCAGCCCTGAAGTCCCTCAGGTCATGCCAGGTCATCGCTGCCCATGCGTACCAGAGGTGGGGGTTGCCAGGCGCGCACGCAGTGCCACGCTGGAAGCAGCGCGCTGCAGCTGCGTAATTGCCGCGGCGCCGCTCCAGCACGGCCCACTGCAGCGCCACGCGGCAACGTCGCATACATAGCAGGATTCAGCAGAGGAAGCAGCTCCTCTGTAGTGCAATGGACTAGGACAACGCAGGCTCTTCCCTGCTGGCACGAATGCGCTGCTCAAGTCTGGTGACGTACAACGTGCCAGGCGCAGCACCGAGCCACCATCCTGCATTTGTTCGCCGGACCTGGCTGCTGATCACCCTCAAGCATGGCAACACCCCTTACCACCCGCATCATCCTCCAATGTTGGAGCAACAGACCTCTGTCCAAATCTCAACGTGCCACTTCGGGCAGGCGGCCCCAGCCACTCACCGCCAGCCAGCTGCGGTAGTCCCTGGGCGCACGCGCCACCGCAGCCGCCAGCAGCTGCGCGGCAGCGGCAGCGTCGCCCAGCCGCCGCTCCAGCTGCGCAGCGGTGCGCAGGAAGCGTGCGGTCGGGCGGCGGCTGGACAGGCCTGCCGACAGCACCGCGCGTGCCGCGCTTGCGTCGCCCATGAACGCGTGCAGCTCGGCCAGGGCGCCAAAGTTCAGCAGCGCTGGCTGGGAGCCTGGGGGTTGCAGCAGCAACCGCAGCAGCAGCAACCGCAGCAGCAGCAATACTCTGGCGTAAGGACGAGGCATGTGCAAGCTGGCGACGACCTCTGAACAGAGGCCTTGGACTGGGCCGGGCGTGCTGCAAACGATCGCATTGAGTGTTGTGCGCAATGTCACGCTCCCAGGGCTGCATCAGTGTACGGTGGCGGACGCAGGCGGGCCCAGCTCACCACCGCTCTCAGCAACACTTTGCACGTTGCTTGCGGCACGATCCAGCTGACTTGCAGCATAGTAACACAAATGCCTGCATGTCAGGCATCAGCGGTGGCAGCAGCAGCCCCACCTGGCGACCTCATGCCCCTCTCGTACCACTCCCGAGCCAGCGCCAGCTGCCCCTCCTGCTGCGCTAACAGCCCCCGGCTGTGGCACAGGAACCCGTTCCCAGGCTGCAGCGCCTCCAATGCACGCAGCTGCTGCTCAGCCGCAGCCTTGTCACCCCGTTTCAGATGCAGCTGCACGAGCGAGTGCAGCAGCCGGGGGTTGCGCGGGTCCTGCTGCAATGCTGCCTTGTACAGCTTCAGCGCTCGTGCCAAGTTGCCAGCACGATGCTCCATTGCTGCTGCACTGACGAGGCCTGGAATGTGCTGCTGCAGCCCTTGTGCAGCCACAGAGTAGGTCGGCAGCCGTGGCTGCTGCTGCTGCTGCTGCTGCTGTTGCTGTTGCTGTTGCTGAGCATGGCCTAGCTCATGCTGCTGCTGCAGCTGGGAGGGTCCTCCAGCTGCGGCCGACTCTGCTGCTGCTGCTGCTGCTGGTGCTTGCTGTGGCAGCCTGCTGGTTGGCCCCAAGCTGTTGAGGGCAATCACCAGCTGGTCGAGCTGCTGCTGCAGCTCCGGCGCCAGCTGTGCATCACAAACTCTATGTCTGCCCTGCCGCCTGCTGCTGCTGCTGCTGCTGCTGCTGCCATTCTCGAGAACTGGGACAGTCGTTCCAGCCGGCACCCCAGTTCCAGCCTGCTGCAGTGACAACTCCCCTGCTGAGGTACCAGGATTGCCACCTGCCAGCCTTGCCTGCACCGCCTCTGCTGCAGCTGCCTGGCTGGGCCCCAGAGGCTGTCTCCTCATACGCCTGCTGCGCTGCTGCTGCTGCTGCTGCTGCTCCCCTTCCTGCTGCTGCTGGTGCTTCTGCTGCCCAAATGACTGCGCAGCTGCATCACATTGTTGTGCCTGTACCTGCTGCCGTTCATCCTGCAGCTGATCACCCCCCTGCTGCTGCTGCTGCTGATGTTGTCGCTGTGGTTTCTGCTGCAGCGCTGCATCCATGAACCCCAGCACTGCCCTTGCTGCTGGTATGCGCTGCGACTGCTGCTCCAGGGTCACCCACTGGTTGAGCAGCTCAGCCCTAGGGCCCAGGCTGGCCAGGGCTGCTTGGTACACCCTGCGTGCTGCTGCAGAGTCGCCCAACGCCCAGCGCGCCTTGCCCAGCGCCTGCAGGCAGCATTCAGCAGCGCAGCAGTGGTGACGTTGACACCAGCGGCAACACGGGCATGTCAGCAAGGTTCCAAAGCGACAGTTATTGCAGCATACAAAGCCAGATGTGCTTGTAAAGTACCAAGCTCCTGCAGGACTGCATAAGTGCAAGCAGCCGCTACAACGACAAAGACGTGGTAGCTTTGTGCTGGCTGCACAACGCTTAACTGGGGGGGTGCTGCCTGCTTGCAAGGTGCAGGGCAGCCACTGCAGTGCAGGCATGCTACTCCACAATTCAACACTAAGCATGAGTACAGGCACGTAAGCACAACAGGTAGCAACTGTCCTGGTGCTCACTGCTCACCATCCAGCTGGGTAGGTGCTGCTGGTCTGCTGCCAGAGCCTGCTCTAGCAGCTTCACTGCCAGCAGCCACTGGCCCTCAGCAGCCTCCAGCTCAGCCCACGCCTGCGGCGCACCGCACGTTGTGGAAACAGGGAGACATGCGCCATGCTGTCACACAAATTGAAGCATACACACAGCACAGCATGCATGCCAGTCAGTCCAAGGGTGTGCTGCTGCGAATGCGTGTCTCAAACAAATGGTCAGAAGCTGGTGCGCCCGACATAGACGGCCAACTGCTTACAGCCAGCTACATGAACCGAGCAGATACGGATGAAATCAGAGTACCCAGCTCACAACAATCCCGAAGACCGTCAGCAGTCACTGCTTGGGCCGGGACACTCACATGTAGGTTCGGCACATGCCTGGGGCGGCACTTGTGTGCCCGCTGGTGCAGCGAGCGCGCCTCCCGAGGCCGGCCCCGGGCCGCCTCCAGCCTTGCCCAAGCAACATATGCTGCAATGTTCTGCGGCTTTGCTGCTACCGCCTGCTTGAAGAGCCCAACCGCAGCTGCTGGCTGGTCGCCGTGCGCTTCCAACACACCCCATGCTGTGAGCACCACAGAGTTGGTTGGGTCTGCAGCTGCTGCGCGCTGATAGCACTGCCGTGCGGCTGCATCATCGCCAGCAGCGCTGTGTGCTGCTGCAGCTGCTGTGAGCAGATGCACGTTGTGTGGTCTTTCCTGCAAGGCTGGGCTGAGCACCTCAAACGCCAAGTCAGGGTCGCCAAGCTTAGCTGCTGCGCTGGCAGCTGCACAAACAAGCTGCATGTCCTGCGGGTAGCGCTCCAGACCCTCCAAAAGCAGCTGTAGTGCTAGCTGCGGGTTGCCGGACAGCCGTGCTACCTTGGCTTTGCGTTTGATATCAACCTGAGCCTCCTGCGGGCGGGGACTTGCTGTGCCAGCTCCTGGGCCATTATTGGCAGCCAGCTGCTGCTGTACCTGCTGCTCTGCCGGCGCCAATGAGGCTGCCACTGTCGTGCAGAATCCCTTTCGTAAGCTGCTGCCTCTGCTGGCGAGCTTGATGGCAACACGTCTGCTGCTGTGCTGCGAGGCGTGCTGCTGCTGAGCATGATAATTGTGATGGCACCCAGGAACCACACCAGCGTGAATCATTTCAGTACTTCAGGCGTTGTGCGTGAACATGCATGCATTTGAAGCTTGCTGGCAATGAGACTTGTCAAGATCGATGAAGTACAGCAAAACAATGCAGACAAAACGGTTAAAACCCCGCGTCACTGATAACCAATATCATAGAATTGCATGCAGTTGGGTAATTCGCGTACGCATGCATAGTTGCACGCTTTCTCCCACCTGATCTCCCTCCCGCTGACAGTATGACAACCTTCAGTTAATGCATCGACCGGGAAACACGGAACTTATGCTCGTGAATCATCTTATTGGCATGCTGTGTTTATGTGACTTCCGGTTCTGAACGCACCGCTACTGCCAACCTATACATCTTCCGCACCAGGCACCAGGCTGCACTGCTGCTGCCCAGCATGAGAGCCAGCAATCCTTCCATGCTGCGACAGAGCTCCACAAGCAGACACAGCGCTTGTAATCGCAGAGTACAGGCGTCCCAATCAGCCAGTACAGTCAGGTCACGCAGGCTATGTTGTACAGTCAAGGCCACAGACCCACAGCAGCAGCAGCAGCAGCAGGCAGAGGTGGCCCCCAGCCCTTCAGGCAAGCAATAAAGCAGCTCTTGCTTTTAGTCTGTGGCTGCTGATGTGATTTAGGCGTGGTTAAAAGTACATGAGTTGCAGATTTGCTATGCTGGTCAGTGATGGCGACACCCCTGTCACAGGGGTTGCACAGTGTGGTGACCTTGACTTGCCAGGTGCACGCCTCTGAGTGTTCTTGTTCAGGCTGAACATCACAAGCTACAGCCAGCAAGATAACTCAGCTCAGCCATGCAGGTATGGGGCCAGCTGTCACCACAACACCAGACCATGACTCACAACTGATACACCTGTGACGCCTGTGCCTGCTTTTGTGCATCCCATCTGTATGGTGTTTGCACCCACAGCACCTTCAAGGCTCGATCTGGCAGACCCTGCAAAGACTATTGTGTGGGGAGGCAGGCTGCCAAGCACACGGCGGCTGACAGTTGGCGGCTTGGCAGCCCTAGGCATAAGTGAGCAAGCGTGCGCTGTATTCTTGGTAGGGTGTGCCAGTCTTTAGCAAACTCTGAAGGCGCCAGGTGGTAAGCTGGCCGTTGCCACGGTGCTGAGACAGCCTGATGGGCAGCAGTTCCAGGCCACTTTGTCTTGCTGCGTTGTGCCACGCAGCAGCACATGTGGTTTGAGCTGCACCTCATACCCCTGAGCCATGCTGCACAGGTGCTGGCGTTTGTAGCCAGACCAGTACATTGGTGCGCAGAGGCGCTGCATGCACATGCCTGACAGCTCAGCACAGCAGCTTTTGTATGTGGTTTTGTGACAGCAGTTGTAACTGCTTGTTGCTTCGGTCTGCTTGCAGCACTTGGGGGCAACCTGGGCGGCGTCACCAGCTGGCTGTTGGGCCTGGATGGCGGGCAGCTGGCGGCACAGCTTCACGCAGACGTGCTCATACCTGTGCTTGGCTACAAGCGCTGCCTGGATGCTGAGAACGGCTACGGTGAGTCAGACAGTCACCTGCGCAACCTGGCTGCACACCAGCAGGTCGGACACACTACACACCTCGCGTGCTGGCCTGCAATCATTGTGAAACTCACAAGGTATGGTTAGCAAGCATGAGCGTCCTTGGCATGAACTGTCGGGCTATCGCCCACAGACTTGGTCTCTGGATCGTGCAGCTGTTCTGTGAATGGAGCTGTTGACTTTCAGCACATGGCGGAGCATTACCTAGCCCCTTGCTGCCTTGCTCACAGGTCTGTTGCCTGGCTGCTCGCTGTGTCATTGCTGCACCACAGAGTTTCAGTACCCTGCACAGTGGCTAGCAGACCAGACACTGCTGTACCGTGCAGCGCAGCGAGCAGAAGCCGCCCGCGGCCTGGACCCGCCCTCGCTACGGCGGCAGCGCCGGGACGTGGTTGAGCCCTCCGCAGCATTTGGCCCTGCAGGAAGCACCGGCGAGGAAAACATCAGTGTCGTGGTGGCACCCATCTTCCAAGGCTTCAGGCTGGAGAGCTTGGGCGCGGCAGATGCAGCAGGGCGATACTTCCTGGACAACATAGTTGCGCCAGCAGGCTCTGACAAGACCGCTACCCTGATATCGGCACAGGAACGGTGAGCGGTTGAGTTATCAGCGTGCCTTGTGTCGGCTTCAACTGCAGTTGTGTCGCCACTCTCAGCAGACTCGTACACCTGCCGGAGCTGGCATCTCTGTCTGTGCGACTGCAGAAGAGCCTTGCATGTCACACGTGACTTGCCACTTTTGCCGCACGTCTGCGTGTGTGGACACTCCTGCGACACATGTTGTGGGGTATGTATGTGCGCAGGCGGGATACCAATGGCGTGCTGTACTACCAACTGGAGTTCACAGTGGATTCTCCCAAGTTCAGCAGGCACAATGTGGCAGTGCTAGCCTCGCGAGACAACCTGCTGTACACGCTGAATGCGCAGTGCCCAGCCAGCAGGTGGCAGCAAGATGCCCAGCAGCTGCAGCATGCTGCAGCATCGTTCAGGCTCAGCAGGTCACAAACCCCCCAGTACCCAGGCTCGCTGTAATGTGCTCAGCTGCAGTTGACACGTTGTTTGCTCCTCAACACCCTGGACGTTGTTGTTGCTTGAAAACATGTGGTCGCAGCACGTAGTACAGCGTCAAGCTTCCAGGCTGCTCCTTCAGACGTCATATGCTCGCACATGGGGGTCAACTCTTGCAGTACGGCAGGAATGGGGTGTACACAGCCCTTGCTTGCTTGCCTTTTCATGCTAGAGGTGCTGCTGCTTCTTCACAGCCCCACTTTTGCATCGTCCTAGTTTGGTGCTCATGCGTGGTATACTGGTCCATGTTGCTGCGGCCTGCTGGGCGCTAGCTGAGCCTAGCTGGCGGCAAGGTGTCGCCAAGCCAGCCCATAGTTGCGAATGTGACGTCAGCTGTGCATCAGCACACTCGTAGCTGGCAGCAGGTGATTTAATATGCCAGGTGTCTTGTTGTCTGCTGAGAAGGGGTGATGTGCTGTATCTTGAGCCCCCCGGGGTTACTTTTGGTGGAAGTACAGCTGGTCAGTTGCAGGTCACTGTCATCTGTCATGTCATGGCAAATGTCAGTGTCACAGCAGCCCTGGCCAGTGCTGCATTATTGTGATACATTCTGTGCCCTTTCTAGAGTACAGGCAAGGGTACCTCCGTGATTGTATAGATTGAGCATCGCCATACACAGTTGTACAGAGCTGATCACCGTGACCCTTAGTCACCATGGCCACCCTGTCAATGAACAAGTGCTTCCAAGTGAACAAGCAGGCTTCTAGGTACTTACTTTGGACTTTCGGAGCATTGGAAGCCTTGTTTTGGTGACGGATCGCCACTCACACAGCCACTCGTTTTGCAGGCCTGCGCGTTCAGCCGTGGCCAAGCCTCGCAGCGCCGTGGTTGTGCGTGCAGCGAAGGTAAACATGACAATGGCGTGCACGTGGCTCTCTGATCAGCGCAGATCCCAAGCCTGCACAAGCAGCAACGTCAGCCGTGCAAGGCCCGACATGTACGCGCGTGTTCGTGCTGCAGGGCTTCTCAGCGTCTCGTCGTGAGACCGTGACAGCTGGCACTACGGCTCTGCTGGCTGGGTTCCTCAATGTGACCCCAGCCCAGGCCTTCCTGGGCTTTGGTGAGGGCGAGGCCCGTGCTCAAGCATACAAGGCTGAGACGGTGCGTTTACGGTCACTGTACGTTGTTTTATTGAGACCAAACTCTGAATCATCTTCCTACGCCTACCAGGCAAAGGCAGCGGAATGCAGTTGCTTTTGCCAGCAGCGGTTGTGGTGTAGCAGTAGCTCTGCTTCAAGAGTGGGGAGCGTGCCGGCACCTGCAGCCACGCAGTATTCGGTATGTTTCTGCACATTTGGTGGCAAGCTTATGGTGCAGGCAGCCTTAAGTCGAACGTTTCAATCATTTCTTTTACTGACATGCTCTGCAAAGGGGAAACATGCTGCTGTGCCTCATGCTATTCCTGCATTGGCCCTGTTTCCTGCGCTGGCTTCAGACTACCATCTTGACCAAGGTGAACACAGTGCTGGCGCTGGGCAAGGACGACCCTGCCAAGGAGGACAGTGTCAAGGCGGTAAGCACCATTGTCATCAGGGCGCTGCAGCAAGCAGCTGTCGGGGCGTCAGCGGCATTGACAGCCACTGCATGTTAGCCTTGGGCTGTCACGATGTCGGAGCGACAGTGGAGGCGGCTGGCTACAAGCACAACTCAGCAGCACAGGTGTGCTTGGAAGGCTCTGTGTTGTGGGTGCCAGCACATTCAGCGCCACCAACATATGTAGCAACCAGCATGGAGGACGTCGCTGCCTGCTCGTGCGTTGATTGTTACATATATCTGCTTAGTGCTGCTCATGGTTGCCTAAAGCTGTCCTCATCCTGTTCATCTGCTTCATCCTCCGCAGCTGCGCAAGGATATTAACTCCTGGGTGGCCAAGTACAGGCGTGATGACAAGTTCTCAGGCAAGCCCTCATACAGGTGAGCCGGCAGTGCGGCGGTGCCATTGGTGATGATGAAACAGTAGTGGTCGCAACGTTGAACCGGCGAGGTGGCGCTGATGACAAATGTAGTGGCTGTCAGAAGTGTGTGCAGCCTGTGCGTGAAGCATGAAGAGCCGGCAGACAACAGAAGCTGGTTGCTGGCACACTGGAGCGCCAACCGATGCAGTGATGCCAGCATGTGCATTGTGATGAATTGCGTGCAATGCGGCATGCAGGGATGCTTGGAGTCACCAAGTCCCAAGACACTGCCATGTGGTTGTGTAGTTTGTCAGGTTGTGTATGCAATGGGTGCTGCAGCTGGTCTGACTAGGTCAGGCTGGTGTACATGAAAAACCTGACTAGCTACGCCAGTATCAACGCAGCCGGTGTGTTTTGAGTCGCGCTGACATCATTTCCCCTGTTGTACGCTGTGCGGTGATTTGTCGCTTGCAGTAACACCTACTCTGCGCTGAATGCGCTGGCAGGCCACTACAACAGCTTTGGCGCAACTGCCCCCATCCCCAAGAAGCGCCTGGATCGCCTGCAGAAGGTGATAGCAGACCTGCACCAGGGTGTATCCAGACATTATGAGAAGTACTTTACCATGTTTGTTGGTGGATGGCCATCTGTAATTCTGTGCTGCTGCGCCATACCATTGCAAAGTGCTTGATTTCAGGGCTCATGTCGCAGAGTTAGGGTCACTCTGGGCCTGCACCCCTTCCTTTCCCTCTGTAGCCAGCTCAAGCATTGCCTTGCTGTTGTCTGTTTCTATTGCTTAATGCTGCTGCAGGAGCTGGCTGATGCTGAGCTGCTGCTGAGCCGTGACCGCTGATCATGAAAGGGCTTGGAGGCAGAGCTGTTGTGCTGTTACTATTCATCTGCCTGAGCAGCTGCAGCCCACGCGACGTCCCGCTGCTGCAGCAGTGTTGTGCTGAACCGGAGCCATGCTGCAATAAATGCATGGTGTTTCTATCCTGTACGCAACGAAAAGCATGCTGTGCATTTTGTATGAGGTGATTTTGAGCACAGGCTACCTCCAAGCGGGCCAGCCCTGTCACTTGTCAAGCAGAGCTTTCAGGGATCTGAAAACGATTGTTTTGTTGTAACAACGACTGGAACTGCATGAACTCCTGTGTGGACATTGCTAAAGAATTTGCAGCGGGCGGGCGCAGCCACGGTGTCAGGCAGGGCACCACGCAGCTGCACGAGCTTACCCTGTCTGCTGTAGCATAGGACTTCATGCTTTGGCATCGTGTTGCTCCCTAAACCCTGCGGTAACAATAACCTCTGCGGTGAGTACATAAGCTGCCTCGATGGCGAGAGTCACCAGCCAGAGCTCTCCGCGCATATAGCTGCCTGCTGTCCCCGATCATGTATACCTTTATTTTTTGATTTAATACGCTATCCCTTCACAGTGTGCTGTGTCACAGATAGTTCAACAATACATGTGCGTGTGATGTGCTGCCATGGCTGCGAATGGAGGTAGTCGAAAGCGAAAAGTGCAGTTAAGGCTAGACGACGGTAGTTTAATCGGCTCAGTAGAGACTCTGCTAGGAAATGGCGGGTCTGGCGCTGTGCTGCTGGACTTTGAGGCAGCATGCAGGACAGGTCGAGCCAGCAAATCAGAGCTGGAGCGATTGGACAAGCTGATCAGCTCGTTTCAGGCGCGGGTAAACGGGTTTCATGCTCTGCCTAGGGGTGAACTGAAGGCGCGCAACCCTTACACCCAGGATGTGAGTGTGCACAGCCCGCCAAGCCTCCAAGGACGCACTGCAAGCAGCAGCTAGTTCAGCAGCAGCAGCAGCAGCAGCTTATTTTGGTGCTCAGTTGTAGTTCATGCACATCATAGTCGTTCACTATCACATGCTCCCATCAGGCTGCTCCAGCTGGCATACGCTTGGTCACATGCCCGCCTGAGCGTCATGCCTGGACGGAGGTCTCCGTCGCATGACACACTAGCGTCACACACATCTGCCGCGGATACTTGATATCTGAGCATCAGCAGGTTGAATGTCTGCAGCTTGCTGCACTACTGACAGCCTTGATGCACCGTGCCTGCCTGGCACCACGCACTGGTACCACCTCCGGCCACGCACACATCACATGCATGCGCGCCTCCCCAAACCCAACCCTGACACTGACCCCCACACGGTGGTGCACACGCATGCTGCCAGGTGTCCCGTGCCATCAAACGCCAGCGGTCACTGGCCAACGGCGAAGTGCCTGTGTTTGCATCGCCAGATCAGCACGCCAGCGGCGACTTCCTGGGCAAGTGCGTGGAGGTGCTCAACCGTGTGTACGCCTGCTGCGCCACCATCCCGCCCATCTTCAACTGGACAGCCAAGGATGTGTTCCATAAGCCAGTCAGCGAGACGTTCCCAACCATCGCTGCCGACTACTACTCGCGCATCCAGCACCCCATGACGTTCCAGATGATCGAGCAGCGGATACGCGGCGGCGTGTACCAAAACGCGCAGCAGTTTGCAGATGTGAGTGCCGGCGTGAATCACCCACCGCTCTGTCACTGCTCAGCAGCCAGCTCTGCTCTGAGGTGCTTGAACGCGGCTGGTGTCTGGATCCGTGCAGGCATGTGCGCCGCCACGGCAGCGGAGTAGCAGCTGAACAACCAGGCGCGGTCCACCTGTACCATGTCATGTATGACAGTGGTCACAGGATGAGTTCACCCCTATGGAGTGCTCTGTACAAAGCTTGCAAACACGCCGCCCTGCCGTTGAGCTCGCATGTTGTTTCTCTAGCGCTTGTCTGCGGCTCTCACTGTGCTGTCACGCTTGCAGGACATGCGGCTGCTGGTGGCCAACTGCAAGGCCTACAACCCCTCGCCCATCGACCCTGTGCGGCTGGCGGCGCTGCGCCTGAGCGAGGTCTTTGAGCAGCAGTGGATCAGCAGCGGGCTGTGTGCCGAGGCGCAGCGTGCCAAGCGCGCCACCGCGGGCATCGCTGCTCCCAAGTTTGAGCCTGAGGAGTACGACGGCATGGGGATGCCCAAGCCGCACCGCAGCGGCGGCGACAAGCGGCCGCCGGTGGGTTGCTCAGGGTGCAGGCGCCCGCGTCCCTGCGCCTGAGGTGTGGCGTGACGTTGGCCGTCAAGTTGCCGTGTGTGCCGTATGTGCTGATGCAGCAGCCACTGAGTGTCTGCACGGGCTGTGGTTTGAAGGAGCGCAATGCGGCACACATGCATGGCGCAGCGCGTCTCGCCGCATGCTAGGAGTGTTACTTCGCCAGTGGTGCGACTGTTCTGGGTGCATCGGCGCACCCACCTCTGTTGAGCAGCGGCGGGTGTGTCACGGCCTCCCTGCTGCGTTGCTGCTGCCTGCAGGATGGCGGGCTGGGCCGCCTGCAGAGCCACGAGGTGTCCTCCTACAGGGAGGAGGAGGTGGAGCAGCACGCCATCCCTGATGAGGTGCTGCAGGATGTGGCCACACAGCTGCAGGAGCTGGGCCCTGACAACCTGCAGGGTGAGCCTGCAGCAGCAGCAGCAGCGGCGGCGGCGGCGCGGCAGGCCGCAGGGGCAACAGCGACAGCAGCAGCAGAAGCTGGGCTGAGGCAAACCGCGGCATGCCACTGGGTAGCAGTTGCAGCGTGTAGCCTGGCTGATGGCCAGTGCCAGTGGCGGTACTGCTGTGCTGCCGTGCGGTGGGTCAGGTTTTGGGGCCTGCCATGTTGACCTTTTCGATGGCTGCATGTGCATCGTCCCAGGCTCCAATGAGTGTGCCACCACTTTGCTTGGCCACCAGATGCTGCTGTGCTGTGCTGCCGTGCAGTTGCGCTGGGCAAGTTCAACGAGGGCGTCGTCAGCTACGACGAGGAGGGTGAGGTGGAGCTGGACCTTGAGAAGGTGGACTTTGCCAGCCTCATGGAGGTGAGGCGGCGACACTGCCACAGCACGCCAAGCGACGCCCACAGCCACACAGCGTGCAGACACGTGATGACTTTGCAGTGCAGGATCCATGTTACCATGTCAACTGCAGACCTGAACACAAAGATGGTCTCTTTGGTGGTTCCAACCCAAGATGGTGTTCTGACCCCGTCCTGTCGCGTGCGGCTGCAGGTTGACGCATACATCCGGCAGCTGAATGGGCTGCCGCCGCGGGAGCCGCCGCAGCAGGTGCAAGCAGCAGCAGCGGCGGCCCCAGCAGACACGGCGGAGCCCAGTGAAGGCAACGCGCGGGGCAACCGAGGCACTGTGCAGGCCGAGCAGGTGAGGAGCGCCGGTTGCATGCCAGCGGTCCCAGCGTGACAGCAGGGCATCAGGCAGGTGCTTAGCTGCAAGCACCTTGTAGTTGCCAACATGGGCTAAAGGAGGCTCATGGATTGTGTGCATTTGATTTTTCTGGCAGCGCTCCAGGCGTTGGATGCACATGCAATGGAGGTCATATGCCGCGTTGCAGGTTGCCCCTTTTTTGCTTGTCCATATCTTGTGTGCATAGTCTATGCCATTGTTGTGGTCACTGGAAACTTGCTGCTGCTGCTGCTGCTGCTGCTGCTGCTGCTGCTACTGCTGCTGCTGCTGCTGCTGCTGCTGCTGCTGCTGAAAACGCTACGCTGCTGCTGGACAGGATGATGATGATGAGTACTATGGGGAGGAGGACGATTCAGATGATGATGACTGAGACTGTTACTGTGCTGCTGGGTTGGCACAGGTTGGGCGTGTGTCTGACCTGTGTGCTGCAGCAGGCATGCCACATGCCGTGGCAGATTATCTGCCGCTGTGGTGTGCAGCTGAGATACTTGACAACGCCAAGTGTGCTGTCGGTGTATGCGTGACAGCCGGGATGTTTGGGTGCACCTGCTGCTGTTTGGCGGCTTCATGTGTGAATGCACAACATTGCGCCTTAGTTGTTTCTTTGATTGTTTCATGCGTGTCTGCATGCTATTGTGCCGTCGTTCATCAGTGACTGCTGCCACACAGGCAGGGCAGTTGGTCCCGCTCGGCGCCCTTGATGTTTCTTTTTGTTACAGAAGCGTGCACAGTATTGGCCAAGCACCTCCACAGATGATGGCAGGTGGCTCCTTGTATGCATGCAGGCATGGGGCAAGCGGGCCTGCTTGTGTGTGCTTCTTTGTTGAACCATACAGAGTGTCGTTCTACTTGCTGTCAGCGGGGGGGGGGGGGGGGTGATGTAACACATACTGATGGCGACACGTGAGATTATTGCAGTGCACCGGGGCATGTTGTCATGGCGACTTCTACTGTTAGTGCTTTTGGCCTCATTTTAGCCACTGTGCATTTGCATCGTCTTTGTTTCCCGGTGTGGCATGCACACTGGACTGCAATGTGCCAGATGGTGCACAGCTTGAGCACAGAAACATCTGATCACAGTGCCAGGCATGCAACGCGTTGCTTGTGTGTGCTCGCTGCATGCAGTACTCGGAGGCAGCTGTTCCTAGCGATGTTGCTGCCATATCCAGCTGTGCACGGCACTCTGGCTTGCCGGTGGTGCACGTTCATGTGTTTGCCATGGCAACCACTAATGCCTTAATCATGATGATATCTGCGGGTGGCAGGACGTGGAACTGCCTGATATGCAGCGTGTGCTTTCCTGCGACACCGTACTCTGCTGTGTCCCGCCTTATATCTGGGGTGTGGCAGGCACCATCGGCGATGGTTCAATGCTGCTGAACATGGAGGAAACATATCAATCACTGAGCCAGCCAAGGAAGCGTCCAGCAAACAGGCTGAACAATCGTCCGAGTTAAGAGTGGTTTAAATGCAGCATGCCAGACGCCCAACACTCGCGAAGCGTAGCTCATGCAGTAGACAGTGGTGAGTCACATGACAGTCAAAGCAGGGTTTGAAATTTCGCAAAGCCTTGGTGACACCTGTTACTTCGATGCCAATTATATGGTCAAACTTACACGTCATTTTGTTAGTATATGTTTGCGCTGTCGCTGCGTTGTTGGTTACTTCTGCACGCACAACACCGAGACACAGGTCCTGAGATCCAGGATTTTCAGATTGTAAACAGCTGAAGGAGTTGACTAAAGGGTTAAAGCAGTTGTTAAGCAGCGAACGGCGCCATGCTGGGTCAGAGCAGCGCACTGGCTATGCAGCAGCAGCAGATGGCACAGGTGCTGCACAGCTGCTCCTCAGTCCCCCAGACTCGGGTTAAATGCTGCAAAAGAACTCATTCCATTGGTTTGATCACACCCTTATGCAGCCTGATGACCCTACTCTGGAGCGCTCCTTCAGGGGTCACAAGGATGCCGTTACATCGGTTGCCTTCAACAGCAATCTGAAGCAGCTCATCTCTGGGTCGCTGGACAACTGTGTCATGGTCTGGAACTTCAAGCCGCAACTACGTGCCTTCCGCTTTGCAGGCCACAAGGTTAGCATGGCCCTGTCAGTTGCAGCAGGAGCAGCGGCAGTGTAATGGCTATCGTTACCAAGCAGGCGGCAGCAGGATGTGTTGCCCCTTGTAGTGTGAGTAGTGTGCTGCTTTGATCATGCCTGCAGGCCGCGGTGTACTCGGTTGCCTTTTCCCCAACCCACAGCTTGATTGCATCAGGCTCCAAGGACAAGTCTGTGCGGCTGTGGCAGCCGACCGTGTGAGTGCAGACTCGCCGACCAGCTGGCAGTCTACAGCAGACTGCAGCACAAGCCAGCGGTCAGTTGTTCTGTTTGCATACAGGGGCCATGGTCAGCAACACAGCTGCAGCCAGCTTGGGCTAGCAGAGTAGGCGTCGCAGCTGGTGATCACAAATGTACCACAGAAGCTGCTTCACCTCTACACAGAGTGCCATTCGCAGCAACAAATTAGCTCAGCGAAGCTGACTGTGCCCACCTCATTGCATGCAGTGAGGGGCGATCCACCATACTGAAGGCCCACACAGGCACAGTGCGTGCTGTGAACTTCTCACAGGACGGCACCAGCCTCATCACAGCTTCGGATGACAAGACAGCAAAGGTGGGCCTGACCTCCGCACGGCAGATACAGGGAGCCTCCCTGCAGCATGCATGTTGCTGTATGCAGCCAGCAGTGGACAGACACACAGCGGGGGCATCCCGGCAGGCTCAGCGGCACGTCACAAACTTTGCATCGCTGTGTGGTAGCCTTTCCCCGCTGCCACAGCAGCACGCGCTGCTGATGCATTGCAGTGCGCCGGCTTCCTGTTGTGCCTGCAGGTGTGGTCCCTGCCTACGCAGCGCTTTCTGTTCACGCTGAGTGGGCACAGCAACTGGGTGCGCTCGGCACAGATCAGCCCAGACGGGCGCCTGGCAGTCACTGGCAGTGATGACCGCACTGTCAAGGTGAGCCGCGTGCTCATGGCACTATCGCTGTGGCACCCTTGGCGTCAATTCGGGCTGTCAGTCACCGCACGCTGTGCACAATGCACCAGCCCTGCTTGCTGCTGCTGTTCACGCAAGCTCAGGCTGATGGGTCTGTTGCTGACACGCACTACGACATGTACGACGCATGTTTTGGACCTGCTATGGTGTGACCATGCAGGTGTGGGACTTGGCCAGCCGCAAGGTGATCCGCTCCTATGAGGGCCACGGCTCAGCAGTTAACTGCGTGCTGTTCCACCCGGATGGCACCTGCATTGCCTCAGGCAGTGCAGATGGCAGCGTCAAGGTGGGCAGACTCGGGCAGCACGACACGTCATGCTCTGCACGCTGCGGGCATCAGCATGCTGGCACCAACTGCATGCTGCCGTCTTTGCTTCAGTCAGCTGGCCAGCTGCAGCATACAGCCAGGGCTATATCAGGTAGCTGAAGGTTTGAGCTGTCTGCACGCACACCATGCACAACGTCACATCCAGTTATGGCGTAGCCAAAGAATGTACAGGTAATTAATTGATATGCATACTGGTCGGTGTTGTTACTCTGCCGTCACGCATGCTGTGCGCTTCATTGGCGCCGCCACTGCCCTTGCCAGCTATGGGACCTGCGATCAGACGCGCTGCTGCAGCACTATGGTGGCAGCGGTGCTGCTGCCGTCACAGGTGCATCATGGCACCCCAGCGGCAACTTCCTGCTCACCAGCAGCCTGGACACCACACTCAAGGTAGGCTTGTCAGACACGTAGCCTGCGTCTAGCAGTGCAGGTCACCGCTTGTTGCTGGCTGCGGCAGACAGATTGCTCGTTTCTGGCAGCATGCTGGATTGTGCAGCAGCTGCCTGCCGTCATGGTGCATGCAGGCCATTGCTCTACCTGCAGTTCATCGTGTTGATGAACTCCAGGTAGAGCAATGGCCTGCATGCACCGGGCTGTCATGCTGTGGTACGTTTTTGCCGCTGCCTTTGGTGTGCGCTGCTCCTCACCTGCCCTGCCCACCGTCCCACCCGCTCCACGTGCCCAATGACTGTGTCGCCAGGTGTGGGACCTGCGGGAGGGCCAGCTGTTCTACACGCTACGTGGCCACGAGGGGGCCTCCCTTGGCGTGGCCTTCAGCCCAGCAGGCGACTACTTTGCCAGCGCAGGCGCGGACGAGCAGGTCATGGTGTGGCGTACAAACTTTGACAGGCAGCTTGAAGGATACACGCTGGCTACAACAGAGTACCACCCACCAACAGGCCAGCGGCAGCAGCAGCAGCAGCAAAGTGCCGTGCCAGGAGCTGCAGCGGATGGCAGGGGTGGAGCAGCAGCTGGCAGGCCTGCCAGCGTCGTGCACGTAGCTGGCGGTCAGCAGGTGGGCGCCAGTGCAGGGGTGGCTCCAGCAGCTGCTGCTGCTGAGGCTCAGCGTCCGCAGCAACGCCAATTCGCACCACTGGGTGCAGTGCCTGCTGCTGATGCAGGCAGCAGCAGAGGCGGGCTGCTGCAGCGCAAGCAGCAGCAGCAGCAGCAGCAGCAGCAGGGTGCAGCAGCTGTTGCAGCCAGCGCTGCTGCTTGTGCTGCAGGCGACCAGGGGCCTGCTGGCATTGGGGATGCTGCTATGTTTGAAGTGCCGGCCCCGATGAACTTAGAAGGGGTTCCAGAGTCTGTAGCAGCCACTCTGCAGCATATTGTGACGCAGATGGATGCGCTGGTGGTGGCGGTTGGCGGCATGAACGACCGACTGCATGTACTGGAGGATAGACTTGAAAGGCTGGAGAAGCAGGACCAGCAGGGATGGCAGCAGCAGCAAGGGCAGCCATTGGCAGCTGGCATGCAGCAGCAGTGGCTGCAGCAATGATTTAAGCATCACGAACTTGGTAGGGCAGGGTAAGCTGGGCTACAGATTGCTGCCCCAACGGGCATTAGCTGCATTTACAAGGCCCTGAGCGCTGCTTGGCAGAGCATGTGACATTAGCCTTCAATTTAATGGATGTTGTGAGACATATGCATATTGTGTATGGCCTGTGGTTGCTGCTGTTTTGCACAACCTTGCAATGCATGTGTCAGGCTCTTCATACATGTTTTTGATTCTTGCACCTGCATACAAACCTCGCATCAGCAGAGTAGCTCCTGTTGCACAATTCAATTGCTCTGTGGATTTGCATCTGCTTTGCTGCAACATGTCCCAGGTTGTGCATGTTGCCAATGCATTGTTCAACACCACGGCTACTTTCAGCGTTAATCAGACAGCAGGCTGCTGCAAGCGTGTGTGCGCTAATCTGCTCGGTATACCATGATCTAAATGGCAATGCTGCGGTCTGCAGCAAATCCATGCGCCGGCGCAGCAGGTATGCTAATGGTTTGGGCGTAGGCACTCTCAGCAGCAGGCTGAGTGGTTGTTTGATGGTCCAGGGCATTGTCAATGTGGCTGCATGTGGTTTGTGGTTTAATGACTTTGTCCTAAGAACTCTGTAGACAAAGTCACCTTGACACGATAGCGGAACATGAGGGCCCTGCAGTTGAACTGCAGGGGTTAGGGTATGGCGTTGCCTCAGGCAGCAGCCTTAGGCAAGCGCCTCGCATCTACTCCGTTATCTGTGTTTACTGGGCAGGCAGTGAGAGCAGTTAGGCTGCCGCTGGCCTTCACGTTCTAGTGGTTGGCCTTAGGGGGTTGGGGAAGACCTCGATTGTTAGAACTGTTACCTGCCGCACAAACATACTGTTGTAACCACCTACATTGCTTTCTCTGGGCCCTGACCAGTCTGAGGTCAGAGCAGAGCTCTGAGTACTCACGTAGCTATCACATTAGAAAAGCGATAGTGTAGCTGAGTGACAAGTGCCGCGCAGTGCTGCAGTAGGACATAACCAAAGCCACTCTGCAGTGTGTCTCAGCAATGTTGTTAACTAAATTGTTATACCGTACTGCTCCTAATGTTTTCCAAAGTAGATAATTCAAAACAGCCTTCCGGCAAAAGACTTAAAAACCCAAATAAATAGTTGTCGACTTCCGGCAAACTTTACTTAAAACCCCAGAATATGTTCCCTGACTCTAAAATAAGCGTCTTTTGCCCTCGATATGCGACGACAAAGCAACGCTGTGTATAAATGCACTTTCCTAAACCTCGCTGACACCGTACCGAGCTGGCTAGGTGCCGTCACGGCACGACACGGCGTGTCGTGTCGAGATGGCGGGCCTGCTGAATAACAAGCTTCCTGTTGGTAAATCTGATCTTGATTCGCGAAAGATAGACGGTTTTCTTGTTAAACTCATTCAGCCCCCGGGCATCACTACAGCATCTCAGCAGCGGAACGAAACACAGAACGTGGGTGCAGGGGCAGCAAAGGGAGCCAAGATCAACACGCCTGCTGCTCCTGCAAAGAAGAGAGGGTGACTGGATGTCTGATGGGCGACTGCCGTGTGCTGCACTGCTAGTGGTGTTTAGCGCAGCATGGGCCAGCATGTTGCGGGTGTTGTTAGCCTCAGTACGGTACCAAACTACTCAGCTGATGTTGCTGTTGCGGCTGCAGGTTCTGTGTTCATTGGTTGTTTAGTGAATGGGCTCAGAGCTTGCTGACTTGGTGTTCTTTGGTGAACACCGTTGAAATCAACGACGCTTCTGCTAAGACTACAAGCAGTTAGTGAGGGATCCATGCATGTAGCCCCAATAATTGATTCGCCATATTAGTGCCGGCAAAACATAAAAATTGCCAGAGAATGCCATGCCGGCTTGCCGGCAAACATGTTATATTCGAAAAATTCCTGCCGGCTCTGGCAAAATATATTAGCGGAAACCATCAGGAGCAGTACGGTAGTAGATAATCAAAAGGACCAGTGAGCACTGCTCATTTTCAAGGATTATGTGCATGGATCCAGTTCATCAGCAATTGACATGCGCTTGCAGTTCTCATGCCTGGCATGTTGCCTGCACCTCGTCCACAAAACCCCATGCGTGCATGACAGATGAAGCGTGCCTCATGCTGCCATGGTGCTCGTGTCTGCAACGTTGTTCTGACAGCCTTACCTACCGTGCTTACCATGCACGATTGTGTGCTGCAGCTTGCCCAGCCTGACGCTGAGCGTTAGATCACATGCTCAGCGACTTGTAGCACAGTGTACTGCATGCTAGCGCCGTGTCCTTTCACAGTGTGGTGTGCAGTGTTGCAACACCAAGGGCAATTTCCGCCCCGGTGGGGCGCGGGGCCGATGGCGCTGATGCTATGGCTTGAATGAGTAATATGATGATGATGACCAAGGGCAATTGTCCTTGTGTTGTGTGCGCTTATAGGTCGACTGACAGTTTGCCCAGGTGCAGGCCCACGCACTTTGTGTTGGTTGCAGGTTGCCAATGTCAGGGCAGCTCCTTTCAGCGTGTGGTTAGCCTAACCATCTGCGGCAAATGGCTGTTTTGCCACCCTGATGCAATTGACCTTATGGGCAAAGTGGCATGACAGTCTGAATAATATCGCTTACAGATGCCATGACGTAATATCGCATACAGATGCATGGACCTGTCATCCTGCCATGATGGCTGCAAGCTCAACTGCGCAGGCTGCGTAAACAGCTGCTTGAGTAAGACATCTCATTAGCGTAGGGCTTGAGTGGGTGATATGATGATGAAGATGATTAGCGTGTTGATCAGATAGCTCGTTCGACCCGGACCGTGACCTATATTACCATGCAGCAGCCTTGACAGCCTCCAGTGTTCTGCAGCACGCCAGCTAAAGGCTTCTACATGACCACTGTGGTGTCAGCTGCTGACAGAGGCGAAGACCATCATATCATACATTACATTACATTACATGCTCCACCCAACAAGGAGTGGGAACCCCATTCAGGAGCCAACGAGAGGCTCATTGGGGGCTGGGGGAACCTCATAGAATGTATCAACGTCATCAGAACAAACAGAAGAATCAGCAGAGAAGAATTCGTCTATCACAGTGCTATGCTTGTCCCTGCTGTGCTTTCCTCCTGGAAAACAATGCTGCTGTTGAATGGAGTGCCGCATGGCACGCTGACATGCTGACCCTGATGGACTAGAGCTGCACTCACTCAGCAGGCTCTTTAGGCTGCCTAAGGGTATCCCTTCCACCCACGCACCTGCAATTATTCTCAATGATGCGGCCATGCCCTTGTAAGCTGTCACCTGGTGTGAAGGTACAGGCATATGCTTACAATGCTTGAACCACAAGCTGCAAAGACGCCACAAGCACGCCGCAGCAGGTGGTGACCAACAACCAGGCCGTCGAGGCCACAACCTGCCACATTGCTGAGTCAGCAGCACCAGCAGCGCCTTCCACACACATACACACTCATGACTGCCGGCGGCTGCTCGCCATGAACTGCACCGACAGCTGCTCAGCGCCACCTGCGCTGCCCCCTGCTGCAGAACCTGGCACCGCCGGCGCCACCATGTCCGTGCTGCTGCTGCTGCGTGCCGCCCTGACGCCCGCCTGCGGCGCCTGCTGCAGCCATGTGAGCAGCTGCTCACTGACCGCGCTTGCCTGCGGCCCCAGCAGCAAGTCGTGTGTGACGCCGTCCAGCAGCGCCACATCAGCCCCCCAGTACTCGCGCGCAGCGCAGACCTGCAGCAGCACATCAGGCGCGCAGCGTGACGTTGCACGGAGTGTGTTGCTGCTGGCCCCTGCGCCACACTGCACGACCTTGCGCTGCCAGCCGACATGTGCTGCTGTAGGCTGAAACTTCAGCCGCCGCCACAGCAGCACTGCTGGACTGTCATCAGCAAGTTGATCTGCCTCCACAGTGTCGACCTGTCCGCTTGTTTGATTACTGCTGCCTGGCGGTCGTCTCACCTGGAAAGGCCGGATTATCCTGTCTGCCGCTCCTCCCAGTGCCAGCACCGGCGGCAGCTGCTGAAGTGCTGCTGCCTCAGGCGCAGGTGGCTTCCAGGCACCAACTTCCTGCAAGGGGAGCGCACCATGATGCACAGCACATGCTGAGCAGCTACGGTGCACAACCAAGCTGCTGTGCAGCCAGAAAACAGTGAGCAGCACCGTGCCAGGTGAAGATGAGCAATGCATGAGAGCAGCTGCCATTGCCCATCGCCTGCGCAGCGTCCAAATAATCAGCGCAACTAGGCAAGTGCCGGACAAAACGAGCGTCCTAGTGCTGACGAAATGGGGCCAGCCGCACCTTTGTGACGTACGGCAGCACGCTGCTGCTGCTCCGCACCGCCTCAAAATGTTTCGCGGCCTCCGCCTCATCCATGCTGTCCTGCCACCAGCAGTACCTGCAGCAAGACAAGCAGCGACAGTAAGCAGCAAGTACTTTCAACACGACAGCCCAGCGCCTGCTGCCATCACTAAGCAACACGCGGTCGTGCACACTTCACCAACACACCAAGTGCCTGGCAACCATCAATATGTCCACGCACGCCGGGAAGCCATGCACTGCGATCAACAGCCAAACGCAGAATGATTCAGCAGCTTTGGGCAGCTCCTCTCCAACACTTAGGTCATCTGCTGCTTGCACTGCCTGCTGCTGCTGCTGCTGCTGCTGCTGCTGCTGCTCACCGGGCAGTGTTCATGTCATTGAGGTGTGCGCAGCTGAACACAATGTACATCTGGTACAGGAACTCCGGCAAGCCCACGTCAGCGATGAACTGCCCGAACGACATCACAGTGCCAGCACAAGCACTGGCCAGCAGCACAGCACCGGACAGCGCTGAAACTGGCTCTGACAGATGTGGGAAGGCGGCAGCATCGATGCTGCTGCTGCTGCTGCTGCTGCTGGTCTTGCTTTCAGCTGCTGCAGTCAGGAGGACAGCTTGCTGCTGCTGCTGCTGCTGCTGCTGCTGCTGCTGCTGCTGCTGGCGGTGCAGCTGGTGCAGGTACTCCTGCACGAACATGCCGCCGAGGCTGTGGCCAACCAGCACAGGAGGTGTGCTGAAGTTTCGGCTGCGGATGAACGCCGCAATGTCTGCAACATTCAGCGCCAGGGGCACGCCATGCGCAAACGCCTTGCTGCTGCTGCTGCTGCTGCTGCTGTGTTGGCTGCCAGATTGCTCAGTACCACCCGCAGCTGCTGCTGGCTGATGTGAGGCGCACAGCTGGCTGCTGCCCTGCCCGCGTAGGCTGAGTGCGTATGAGTCATGACCTGCTGCTGCCAGTGCAGGCATCAACGAGTCCTGCCAGTACCATGCAGCCCTGAACAAGCCATGAACGAGCACCACTGGAGGCTGCGAGGACTTGGTAGTGGTGGTGCTGCTGCTGCTGCTGCTGCTACTGCTTGGTTGTGCACACATCTCCAGCACCTGAAAGACTGTGCCATCAGGCGACGTCCAGGTGCTGTGCACAAGCTGGCAGCTGCTGCTGCTGCTGTTGCGGGGTTGGGCTGCAGACGCTGCGATGCTCCTGCTATATCGTGGGCGCCGCTGCTGCTTCACAAACGATCCCAATAGGGAAGCAGATGAGGCAGCTCCGTTGGCTGGTCCAACAGCTGAGGTAGTGCAGCTGCTGGTGCTGGTGTAGCTGAGGGCCACATGCGGTGCGCCGACTGTGCTGCTGCAGCGGCACACATGGCCTTGCCATGCTGCTGACCACGTACTGATGTTAGGTGGCGTTGCCTGCAGCCCAGGCGCCGCTGGGCGTTGCATGCCAACCCTTGGTCCCTGCAGGCATTGGTAGTAGAAGTGTGGAGCAGCATGTGGTGACTGCGGTGAAATCCAACAACAGGTAGCAGCACTCATCACCAAAACATTGCAGATATCGCAAGAATAGCAATTCGCTGTGCGACAACGACATGCAACACTCTGCACTAGAGGCGCTAGACGGGTGTGGCTCACCAGTGCGTGCATGGTATACGCTGGTCCGGTGTCAAACCGTCCTAAACAGATTAACTACTACCTAAATTTTAAAGGAGGGAAAGAAACATGCAAGTTACGGTAGCTCTCTGCTCTCTGCTGGTCAAGTGGGCGGAGATATCATGTGGCACTTGTGGCTCACTGCCAGCTTCAACCAGGTTGAGGCGGAACAATGCGAGGTTTGCACAGGGACAGTTGCGTGTTCTTACACAAATAAAACGTCCAATTTGCATTGAGCAGAACGAAACAGTGAAGGGATGCAGAAGCAGGCAGTTGTCGTGACTAGCACTGACTGGTCGCCTTCGGAGTCAACTCGTGACAGTGTTGCCAGCAGGCAACCAACATGCCTGCCCGAAGGATCATGACACCCTGTCACTGAGAAAAGTTCCCACTAAGTAAGTCCGTACTCCAGTGCATGTCGACCAATGGAGGGCTACACAGCTTCCTTGCACATCACGCCAACATGTTGTGTACACTGCAAACCAACCCCAACTCAACGCAGCGCAACCCAAACTTACCAAAACCAAACCAACACCGACTCAAGAACAGACCCAACCCCAAGATAAAAAATCTATGACACATGCCTATGATGTAATCTTATGTAAGATCATGGATCATATTCTGCTTTTTTAGTTCACAAACAAAGATGCACCCCAACCTATGCTGCGTTGTGATTACTAGTTTGATACTTTGCCCAAGCCAATTAGTAATTGGCTTAGGCAAACGTGACACCAGACGGGTACTAGCCTGGTAAGCATGTCTGTAAGGGATGAAGCCCTAATAATAAACACATAGCCAGGAACCATGCTTCCGGCATCCGGCATACAATGTCACTAAGGGACTTTAGATATGGCTGAAAATCATGCAGCATGAGGAACATGCTCCTTGCATTGCATCACCAGAGGAGGGTTGGCTGGACACTAGCCGGAGGCGGCATCATGCCTAAGTCAGCTGACTACCTGCAGGCATATGTCCTCTAGAGAGATCTCATGAGCAGTAATGTCATGAGAGGGCAGCAGGCGTCGAGATGGCAGGGCTTCTTGTCGAGCACATGCTGTTACCAGCAAGAGCACAACACCGCACAATTTCCATTCCGTCCTTGCACTAACCATACCTGTGGTACCCTTGCGCGGCATTGTACTGGCAGTGGTCTGTACCCGCAGGTCTGCACGACCGCACGTGGAAGCTAGGATACGCGTACAAATCACACCACAAGGGTGAATTTCGGAGCATTTGTGTCACATATGATTAATATCCAGCACAGGTAGCAAGAACATCGCTTGGAACCGGTGGTAGGGTGTGGCGCAGATGGGCGAAGGCTGGATGTTTGCAACAAGATACAATAGAAATCGCTGCAAGACATCACCTGTGGTGGGAGCTACTGCTCCGTCTTCTGTAGCCTGCGTCAGAGTCTCAAAGTCTAGTATTACTTGACAAGAACTCACAAACCACCACATGTATACTGCTTGTCGTGCAATTGCGTGTTTGAGCTGTGTTGTTTTGCTGGCAGGGGCCCGACAGTCTGTGACCGAAACGCCGCTACCTAATCTTATGCGGTGATCAGCCATTACCTGTGAAATAGAAAACAAACAGTGCACTTGGATATCTCTGTGGTGCTGTGTGACCTGCTGCGCTGGGGTGCCAAGCACGTGCACTTCTTGCTGAAACTCCCCATCGGGGCAGGCCCCGCCGCACCGGTGCTGGCAGCAGTGCAGCAGCGCATGCGAGCACTTCGGCGTGCCACCGACAGGTCAATATCACGCCTGCCTTGCATTCGTACCGTTTGGTCCAACATCGTTCACCTTGACAAGCACCATGATAACCCAGCCATGACTAACAGCCGATCAGAGGCTCTTAGAGTAGTGCTCCCAGTTGCATTGAATTAAAGAGGAATACTTAGTGATGATCTATACATATTCCCTTGATCAATCTACTCCTTCTAGAGACCTTTGATATGAAAGAGTTGGCAGGAAGGCTAGTCTTGCAAAGCACAAGGCAGCACTTGGATGCTAATGAATCATCATCATCATCATCATCATATTACCCATTCAAGCCATAGCATCAGCGCCATCGGCCCCGCGCCCCACCGGGGCGGAAAGAGGAGGGAGCACTGCTCCAGAATGTTTGCATGCATTGCGCACATCCCAAGACTTGACAAGAAAAGCAGCAATACACGGTGACACCATCAGACATCTTCCAGAACTGCCCCAAATATCATCAGATACAAAGCGCAACACCTTGATTGACGAATCAGCCATGGACAGAACGCTGCGCAACTTTTCAGCGCAACCAGGCAGGGATCTGATCTCAGCAAACATATCATCCCTCTGAGCAGAAGTAGCAGGGCAATCAAACATGAAGTGTGACAAAGACTCAACTTCTGCACCACAACAAGGACATCCTGAAGTGGAGTTAGCTCTGCGACCGCCAAACTGACTAGTACGCTCATGTACACACAGACAACCCATACGAACACGCAACAGCAATTCAATACCACATGGAATTGCCACTGAACGCAAGTACGGCCTAGGCCTCCTGAAACCCATAGCATCAACATGAGAGGGATGCACATGAGCCACATACCGACTCAGAGTGGAGTGTTCCAACGTTTCACATGCAATCCTTTCAGCATGTAGTGTCTTGACCTGCTTGTTGACATGGCTCTTGCACGCACTGGCTCTGCCTTCCGCGGTCACAACATTCACACCATACTTGCACAGCAGGCTCTGCACATACTTGTGCCACGGTGTCACCGCCACAGCACCACTAGGACGCCTCCATTCAGCTGTAAACACTTGATTTGGCAGCCGAACGCCCTGCATACGCTGAATCCTGTAGTAGTACTCCAAAGCCCTCTGATGAAGCCACATATGCAACGGTTTCACACCCCATTCTGCCAAGAGAGCTGAAGAGCATGGGCGCTCCTTGCCACAGCGCATTGCGCATTTGATGATGTCTGTCTGCACTTTGTCATTCAGCTGCAGTTGCCTAGCTGTGGACGGAAACCAAACCTCACTGCCATATTCGACAATGGGACGGACACACGTCAGCAACAGTATGCGTTTAACCTCCACACTGATGCTGCGGCTCTTCCAAATTGGCATGAGCGCACCCTTCACACGTTGCACCTTAGCCAGCATCTTCTCAAAATGTGTGGTCCATGTACAGGTATTGTTGAACCACAGGCCAAGATAGCAGTACTCCGATACAACAGGCACAGGGACATTGTTCCAAACAATGCCGGCTCTCTCTAAACTTTGACATGCCTTTGGATTCCTTTGGATGCCTTTGGATGCCTTTGGATGGCGGCTACTATGATATACCATCTGTAAACTCAACAGCTGCATCAAAACTGGGGCTGCTGCCTGACCCCGTACTAAAACACTAGCTAGGTTTTGCGCGCTGCCTTATGTCGGTGCCCAGTTGCGTCATCATTGCGCACCAAGGCCCAGCTGCCGCTCCCGCCGGACCGCCTGCAGGGGCTCCGGCCTGCCCTGCCGCGCCCTGCCCAGGCCCTCGCCCTCCTGCCAACCCCAACCAGCCATCAACCTAGACCCTATGCCCCGAGTGTGCGCTTCAAAGCCAGCAAAGCTGCCATGCACATTGCCAACAGCTGCTGCTGCTGCTGCTGCCTCGTGGGGCCTATCCGCTGCCGCTGCCCTTGTTTCACGGCGTTGGTTTCGCAGCTTCTTCTTCTTCACCCTCTTGACTTGCTGGGCTGTCAAGCCCAGCGTGACAACCAACCCAGCAGAGCCTTCCTCGCCAGACCCACCGGCATCACCGGCAGCAGCAGCGTGTATGCTCAATGGCGACAGCGCTGCTGCTGCTATGACAGGCCCAAGTGCTGTGTTGGGGGCTGCCAAGCGAGCTTCGACCTTTGGCTGCTGCTGCTGCTGCTGTTGCTGCTTGCGCTGCTGCCGTTTTGCAGCTGCCGGGTTTGGCGCCGTCCTCAGCGTTGCAAACTTGTCTTCGAGTGCCTGCAGCTGCTGCCTGCCCTGTCTGCTGCTGCTGCTGCTGCTAGGCCCTTCTGCTGCTGCTGCGGCTGCTGCTGCTCTAGTGTCTGCTATGCTGGCATGCGTCAACTGCTGCTGCACATCTCCTTGCTGCTGTTGTACAGAGCCCAGGCCTCCGCTGAAGCCCAGCCCAAATCGAACAGGCGCCCTATCATACACGGGAGCAGGCGCATTGACTGCTGCAGCTGCTGCTGCTGCTGATAAAGTACAACCCTCACCTCCTGTCGACTCTGCTGCTGTTGCTCCTGGACTTGCTTTACGTGCAAACCCCAGTCCAGTGGTGGCTGCAGGCCAGCAGGGGTCCCTATCCTCAATCCAGGCAGGCTCGTCCTGCCGCTGCTGCTGCTGCTGCTGCTGCTGCTGCTGAGGCTGGCCGGAAGCTGCTGCTGCTGGCGGTGGTGGGCTACTGGCTGCTGGTGCTGCTGCTGGTGCTGCTGCTGCTGACGCAGTTGCTGATGGTGCCTGCCCATCAACATCCAGAAGCAACGAGTCCAAGAACTCGCCCACACCAGCAGCAGCTGCGGCTGCGCGTGCACTGCTGCTGCCTGCAGCAGCACAGCCAGCGGCCTCCGCTGGTGCCATGGCCTCTTGCACGGCTGCTGCTGCCTGAATGTCCTCAGACCCAGCAGGCTCATCTGCTGCTGCTGCTGCTGCTGCTGCTGCTGCTGCCGCCGCTGCTGCTGTTGGCGGCAGTGTGGTGCTGCCATGCGCCTGCCTCCCCTCCTGGCCGTCATCTGTGAGGGTGCTGCTGTGGTTGGGGTCCAGCGTGCCGCCAGACACAAAGGCAACCGGCTGCTGGAAAGGTGACGCAGCGGCGACACCCCTGCTGCCCGACCGCTGCAGGGCCCTGCAAGCAAGTGCAGAGACAAGCACGCGGCGTAGGCAGCCAAGTCGGGCAGCAGTGCAGCCTTGCAGCATACGGCGGGCGCGCATGGGGAGGCTGGGCGCTGCGCTGCTGCAGCACAGCAGGCTGATGGCTTTGAGCGGTGCCTAGCATAACACAAGCAGTACACAGCAGTAAAGGCCATCACCACCCTGCAGCTTTCAGCACAATCAGCAGCATTCAGCTGGCTACTCTGGTCAACAGGTACGGCCGCAATGCGCACAGGGCGCGCCCCATGCACCCCACACCTGCGCTCTCGCTGTCTGCCGTTGCCACGCTGCTGCCCTGCAGCCCCTGCTGCTGCTGCTGCTGCATGTTGCTGGTCTGCCCCGGCAGCAATGGCAGCGGCTGTCACCTCCCTGGTCAGCTCAGCAGCCAGCAGCACCTGCAGCTGCAGTGCAGCGTCTGCTGCTGGGGGTCCTGTGTCAGGCGTGCAGGCCAGAGCCAAGCATGCCCTGCCGCTGCTGCTGCCGCCTTGCGCCGATGCACGCACGCCGTACAGCGTCGCTACGGAGCGTACAAAGGCCTGGCCGTCATGCATTGCAGCGTCGGCAGTGCAAATCAGAGCCGTGAGTGACAAGGGAGACAGCAGATACCTGGACGCGTGGTGAGCAGCAGCAGCTGGGCACCCACAACGCGTTGCCATCTGCGCAAAAGCACCTGCCCTGCATGCTGAGCACACCGCTGTCCAGTGTTGAACACCCCGTCACACCCAGGCAAGCTGCAGCGGCAAGAACGGCTGCAAACCCCTGCAACCTGTGCGCACCTGCTTGTGCCTGCCGCATGGCGGCAGCACGTCCATGTCGCCACCACCCAGCGCAAATCGTTCCACAGCTGCCAGCAGCGCCATTGCGCCCTGGCCCCGCTCCCCACGCCTCGCGCAGCGCTTGGCAGCTATCTTCTCCTTCCTCAGCTGCTTCTTTTCGCCTGGCAGCAGCCGCCCTCGCTGCGCACCCTGGGCAAGCGTCTTCTGCTGCTGCCGCCGCTGCTGCCGCTGTCCAGCCTCCACGTCAGCTGCAGCAAGTGCAGCAGCATACGCTGCCTTGACTGCGGCTGCTGTTGCATCGCATTCGTATGCAGGCATGCCTGGTGGCAAGGTGGTGGGCACACGCCCTACAGATCCTGCCCTGCCGCTGCTGGCACAAGAGGGTGTCCTCCGTGACTGCTTCCACGGTTTACTCCTGCTGGTGCTGCTGCCGCCGCGGCCTGTTTTGGAGCCTACCTCTCCAGCAGCTGCCGTGCGTGTCTGCACAGGGAAGCGCTGCTGCAGAGGAAGGCTCTCCCACACTGCCATGGGCCGGCCCTGGGAATCCACCACAACTGCTGTGGACGCATCTAGGCTGGCATAGTCGACCAGTTCTGCTTCGTCCTCATCACTGCTGCTCCCACCATTGCCACTATCAGAGTCCCCACCACTGCTGCTGCTGGCGCTGCTGTCCGTGCCGCTGCTGCTGCCGTAGTCTTGCTGCATGTCTCTGCCCAGGTTCCCCTCAAGAGCATCGTTGAGGCTCACAGCAGCGAAGCGAGTGGCAGCAGACAGCCTAGCGAAACCGAGCCCAGGCCTGCTGTCCTCCCAGTCTTCACTGCTGTCGCTGCTGCCAACCGCAGTGGCAGCAGCAGCAGCAGCAGCAGCAGCGTGCCCTTGGCTGCTGGGACGAGCTGCAATTGGTGCAGCAGCTGCTGCTGTCCTGTCTTGCTCTGGATCCTCACTGCTGTCTTCATCATGCTGCATCACAAGCAGCGGTTGTGTGATGGTGTTGTGAAGGAAAGCAAGCCAAATCAACAAATGAAGACAGTGTCACTGCTGCATTAAGCTGCAGTGCATGGTGGCCTGTTCATCCACTGCATTGCTGAAGCTTGATGATGCTCTGCTGCAGCCAGCCTCAGGAAGGATGCATGTCCCACAGGGCCACCCTACCTGCTTGACGTTGTCCAGGTAGTCACGGAGCTCGTCATCAAGTGAATCTTCGGAGACAAAGAGCTGCTGTAGCTCTTGCTGCTTCTGCAGCAGCTGTTGAGGCTGAGTGCGGGTGTGTGTAGCCCTGCTGCTGCTACTAGGTGCAGCTGCTGGCACCCCCCTGGAGGTCCTGCCAGGATGTTCAGCAGCTCGTGAACGTGCAGGAGCACGGATTACAACTCCGCCAATGTGAAGGCCACCAGGCTCGTCCTCACCGTCGCTGCTGCCTCCTAGCTCCTGCAAGATTCGGCAGGGCTGTGTTGTCAGCATCGGACAGTACACCCAGCTGCACCGATCTCCTTGCTTGATTGACCGTGAGACCAGCGTAGAAGTTACCGAAACCCGTAACTAAGGCGCTGCAGTTGCTGTGGAGCTCGCATGCCTGTATCATAAGCTCATGAGCAGGAGCTACTGTTTCAACACCCACCTCAGCCAAAGAATCCCCCTGCACAAAGTACAGCGTCTTTTGCTTCCTTCTGCCCATGGTACCAGCTTAGAAGCAGTTCTTAATGTCAACAATGCAGCACGAGCAAACTGCTGCTGCTGAGCTGGCTGTTGTGCTTTTTCACAGAACTTCGCAAAGCTTTGTGTACGAGGTTGTGTCAAACATGAACATTCTGCATACGCCGTGTTTTGTTCAGGTGACCTCAGCTGCTGGCCGTTTGCCACAGTCACTGAGTGTCAAATGTTGCAGTAGAACTGGCTGTAGGGCCCAGGGTTCAGGTGAGCTTGATGACGCGACATAACACGTATACCAAACCCACACCAGAGCAACAAACAACTTCTGCATTTTATCCAACCCTTAGGCTGTGAAAGGCACAACAGTGCATGGGGCATGGCATGAATTAGGGTTCCCTGCAAGCGTCCATGCTTCCATGCCGCATGGAGCTGCACTACACCACACGTCACGACGTGCAGGCTTGCAAGTGCTGCAGCAAGCAATGATGGACCGCCACACAGCCGCTTGTGTGCTGCTACCATCTGGTCCGACCAAGGCTTGGTTGTGTCGTGGATGCCGCTGTCATTGCAGTTCCTTGGCTTTGCTGCAGCGCAACTTGCCGCCTGCCAGGGTGTCCTGCAGGGTTCTGTCCAGGCCGGTGGGCTGCCCCGCCGTCCCTATCTTCTCATTGGTGTAGCGTGTCACCTTGTTGGTCTTGCGCAGCATGGCTACTGTGATGTCGTAGTCGCGTCGCAGGTAGAAGGTGCGGGCATGTACCTGCAGGTGTTGACCAGCGCACCACACGCTGCTTTGTGGTGGGTGCTGGTACACTGGTGTCACTGCCCCAGGTGCTTTGCATGCTTCATGGCTTTCAGCAGAGTCGGCACATTACACTAGACTTTTGCATGGGCCTGTACATATCAGGCGTGCAGCAGACGTGCTAAGCCTTGGGCCATTGCTGATTGCCAGGGTCATGCAGCTGTGCCTGCCGTGCAACACTCCCTGTGAGGGGCGCCCTCTGAAACACTGCCTTCCACCAGCCATGCACATGCAGCCTGTTGCCGATCACGCCCTTGAGCAGCAGTGCAGCACCAGCACGCACCTGCTGTTGCCGCATCACTGGCATGACAATCTCAGCATGTCCACAGCTCAAGCGCAGCAGCGTGCCCGTGATGGGGTCCCGCACAGTGCCGTGCTGCAAGCTGTTTGCTGCCGTTAAGGTGCTGCCGCTGATGGGGCTCTGCACGCACAGAAGGTCTTTCTGCAGTTCCACCTCCCCCATGGTTTTGCCGTAGAAGGCAGTACGCAAGCCGCTGGCACTGCTGCCTCCTGCCAGGCCCCTGAAGGTGTCATTGCCAAGCTGTAGTGGCCTCTGCAAGCTGCCCGGATTCTGCTGCTGCGGCATTTTGCTTTACCTGCAATGCGGTGGCAGCCGGCATTGCATGATGACGGAGAAATAGGCTGCCAGGGTATATGCTGGCAGTGCTGCTAGCAGCTGAGCGCTCACCTGCTGAGATAAGCAGGCATATAGCTTGACCCTTCGGTTACAGCCCTGACAAAGCTGCTACTGCTGCTAACCGCCTTTCTTGCAGCACACGAGTACCATTTGGTACAGCAAAGAGCATTTACTTGATGCCTGGTGCTGACCTGTGTCTGAAACTGTCACCACTCTCACAAGCAAGTCATTGAATGCAGGTATGCGCTGCGTGCCTTCTGCTCCTTGTCGGGATTGAAGCCACCACCATAGCAAATGCAGACAATACAAGCCGATTGTTCCGCCTCCTGGCTGACACTCCCTGCGGGCACTCTCCGGGAGGAAGAACACTGTCACTGACATCGTTATGCAGCCTAATTGTTAACGCACCAGCACAGCTGATGACCACATGCAAGAGTTTACAGCGAACTACACACAAAAAAAGTTTACAGCGAAGAGTCGATTTTGGGACCCATTGTTGTACTCAGTGCTGTGACCCAGCCACAGCTGTTGGATGGGCACCGAGCAGTCTGCAAGTGCTGGCTTGTCGCCCTTCCTAAAGCTCTCAAAGCCGTTATCTGAGCTGACAGGTGAGTCCTCGTTCGATGCATTGTGCAGGCTGCCCTAGGTGCGCTGAGCAGCAGGCAGAGCAGTGCACCAACACACCTTCCTTCTGCCATGCAGCTGATGAGGTGCGAGCAGCAGCCTCTGCTGCCCTCAAGGCATTACCAGCAGGCAGATCTACAATGTTCTTTGTAGAAACGTCTGAAGAGTCAGGGGCCGCCGATGAAGGTGAGCATGTGGTGGCCAGCAGGCAAAACAGCAGACAGCAGGCACTGCCTCGCAGCAGACATGCACCTCAACAACTGTCGGTACTCCATGACTCTGCGAACGTAATGTGGTTATGCTACTCACTGTGCAGGGCCAGACACTCCTGGCGACAGCCCAGTCAGCAAGGTAACAGCAGCGCGGCGCGAATCCCCGCCCCCCTCTCCCACCACTGCTGCCAACCCCCTGGCTGGCCTGCTAGGTGGATATAGGTGAGAGCAGTGACCTGACTATGATTGCAGGTGTTTGCTGACTATTTTTGGCGGTGAGAGACTGCTGTAACAGCAGTGAGTGGATCCAGCCAGAGCACATATGCTGGGCAAGGTGAAGGGTGCCCTTTTTGAATGCACAACGCATGTTTACACATCTTGCCATTGATGCTTGGGTCTTGCATCTTCTAATGTTTGCTGCAATGCTGCACTTGTCCTTTCCATATGCAGCGATGATGATGCATCAGGCGGTGGCGAAGACAGCCCACGTGCTGGACCCAAACAGCAGCAGGATGCAGCGCAGCAGCAGCAGCAGCAGCAGCAGCAGCAGCACACCAGCAGCAGGAGCAGCACCAGCAGCAGGGCAGGAGCAGGAGCAGGAGAAGCAGCAGCAGGAGCAGCAGCCAGCCACAGGCAGCCGCATGGATGCAGAGGTATGGACCTGCTGATGCAGTTATGTGGTGGCAGTCTGCTATGTGCAAGTGTGTGCCTGTCAACAGCGTGGCAGCTGTCATCCGCCTCCACAACCTGATCAAAGCAGTGTGTATGTGCGTGTCTGCAGCTGCTGGCTACCGTGCGTCTGCATTCCTGATGCAACATCTGCTGTCCTGTCAGCCGTAGCATTTGACATAGCATTTTGACGGAACCGTCTGACAGTAGACGCGTCTGTGCCTGCCTGCAGCTTGCAAACTTCCTGCAGGAGTTGGAAAGCAGCGGCCTGCTGCGGATGGCAACGCCGACATGGCAGATGGCGCACCCCCTCCAGCAGCAGACGCAGCAGCAGACGCAGCAGCAGACCAGCAGGGTGCTGACGCCGCAGCCGGTGAGGCAGCAGCAGCATCTGCAACAGCTGGAGATGCAGATGCAGCAGAACCGGCAGACACAGCAGCTGAAGCAGGGAGCCAGGCAGAGCAGCGCACGCTAGGGCAGCTGGCGGGGGCACCAGAGTGGTGGAAGGTTCTGGACACAGGCAGCGGCAAGCACTACTACTGGAACACCAACAGCAACGAGGTGCTCTGGGAGCCTCCTGCTGGCGTTGATGGAGTGGAGCTGCTGCCATTGGAAGGTACTGCTGCCCATGCTGCTGCTGCTGCTGCTTCTGAAGGTGGTGATGCTGCCGCTGCTGCTGAGCAAGGTGGTGAAGCAGCAGAGCAGATGGTAGCAGAGCTGGATGCTGTTGCCAGTGCTGGGGCATCAGCCAGGTCAGACGAGGAAGGCGAGGCGCCCGCTGCGCAGCAGGACGCTGCTGAGCAGGATGATTTGCCTGCAGTTGCGGCAGCAGCAGCAGACGACGAGCCAGCAGCAGCTGCACAAGCTTTGCAGCAGCAGCCAAGTACACCTAAGCAGGATGTGCAGGCTGTGTTCAACACGCTGCTGGCTGAGCTGCAGGTGTCACCGGCCGCACAGCAGCTGCAGCAGCAGCTGCCGGAGGCGGTCAAGCTGTCACTGCAGCTGCAGCTGCTGCACGAGCAGTGGCAGGCGTTTGCGGCGCAGCAGCAGGCAGCTGTTGACAGTGCGCAGCCTGGCTTCACTTGGTCGGGCTATGAGCGGTATGTGATGCAGCAGCTCCAGCAGGCAGTGCAGCGGCTGCAGCCAGCCGTGCTACAATTAGAGCAGAGAGGGCAGCAGCCTCCAGCTGATGGTTTTTCAAGTGCTGCAGCAGTCAACGGCACGCCGCAGCAGGGGAAAGACGAGCAACAGCAGGCAGTAGATAGCACTGTGGAAGGAGCAGCAGCAGGTGAGGAGGATGGTTTGCCTGCAGCTGCTGCCAAGGACAGCGGCGTTGCAAAGGCAGCAACTGCAGCTGCGGCGGATGAAGCAGAGGAAGGGGAGGTTGCTGCATCAGATGAAGGGGAGGACATGGAGCTGGACGCAGGCGCACCAGCACCAGCAGCAGCAAGCAAGCGGCAGGCGCCCAAAGCAGCAGCGTCAAAAGCAGCAGCGAGCCCAGCTGCTGTGCAGGGCGGAGGGTATGCTGCTGGCGCGACTTACGCCAGCACAGCGCACATGCCGCAGTGGGCCCAGCCTAGCTGCCATTACGATTTCCACTCGCATGCTGGCTATGGCTATGACATGCATGCCTACCAGCACCACCCTGGGTATGCAGCAGCTGCTGCCGAGTACGCACACCACTATGGTGGCTATGGCGCGCCTGGCTACGGCATGCATGTGGGCTTTGATGCACACGCAGCGGGCTATGATGCACATGCAGCAGCGGCACCGGATCCCGTGGCAGCAGCAGGGGCTTGCCACCGCTGCCTGCAGACGCCCCACCACCGCTGCCGGATGAGCCACCCCCACCTGGAGATGCTGAGCAGCAGCAGCAGCAGCAGCAAAGTGCAGCAACCAACGCAGGCAAGGCAGGCAGCAAATCAGCAGCAGCAGCAGCAACAACGAAGCGCAAGCAGGTCGTCGCTCAGGCAGCAGTGCGCTACTCAGATGTTGCTGACGACGAGTGCTCCACAGAGACTGCACCAGCTGCAGAGGCACCACTGGCAGCCAGCAGCGCAGCAGCAGCTGTGGCAGCAGACACACGCAAGCGGCCTCGTGATAGCAAGGCAGGCAGTGCAGCTGCCGCTGCAGCTGGTGGCCCTGCATCTAAGCTCGCCAAGGCAGGCAAGATCCCAAAAATGTCGGCACTGCTGAACAAGTGGGCCAATGTGCGGCAGCAGCAGGAGGAGGAAGAGGCAGAGCGGCAGCGCAAGGCCGAAGCAGCTGCAGCGGCAGCGGCAGCAGCAGCAGACCCAGAAGTGCAGGAAGCGCGCCGCCAGGCTCAGCTGGAGGCTTGGCGGCAGAGGCAGCTGCAGAGCGGGGCCGCAGAGGAAAATGCCAACTTCACGCCTGTGGTTGGTGACTGGAGAGCGCGGCTGGGGTTAGGCGCTGGAGCAGCTGACGGCAGCACAGCAGCAGCGGCAGGGGATGAGCAGGATGCTCCACAGCAGCAGCTGAGAAGGCGGCTCGCAAGGCTGCACGCAAAGCTGCCAAGGCAGCGAAGGCAGCAGCAGCAGCTGTGGGTGCTAGTTCTGGCCCTGGTGCTGTTGGGGGAGCTGCTGCCACTGCTGCTGCCACCTGGCCCACCAACTCAAAGACCAAGCCAGACCTCAAGGCGATATCCCTGGGGTTGCCAGCTGGTTGGGAAGCCATGTGGGACAAGGTGAGTGGCCTGCTGCCTGCAATGTCTATGACGTTGCTGCTGTTTCTGCCGCCGCCGCACACATGGATGAAAATGGCCACCTAGGTTCAAGTGCAAAGCACCTGCCCCAACATGGTTGTATCGTAGACTTACAGCTGACTGGACTGGCTATTCCCTGCCAACTTACTGGCTTGCAGGCAACCGGCGATATCTACTATGGCAACCCAACAACAAAGGTGTGCCAGGCGGCCTGCTGCTGCGGAGGGCTGGTGGGCCCTGCTGTTGCTGCTAGTGGCCGATTTTTCAGCAGTGCGCATTGTGTCTCATGTGCACGCTGTGGTTCACGCTTTAGGGAACTGTGCACCTTTGTGCAGACGTCACACAGCATACACAACTTGATGGCAGAGCAGCCGCAGCAAGCAGTAGGCAGGTGCAGCTCGTGTTCCTTTGCACCCTTTGTGTCGGCTCAGGTTTGCAGGAACCAGGCACAGCAGTGTGCGCGTGGCGCAATGGTAGCGTGGCGCAGCAGCACATGCGCACGGAAGTCATGGTAAGTATACATCAGGTGAGGGGTTTGTAATGGCAAGCAGGCGCTGTGCTTGGCGTAGGTTCGACATGCCAGCCCTAACCTGTACCTGTCTGGCTCCGTTTTCCTGGCTTGCTTCAACTCCAAGTGAAGCCAAGCTAGCTTTTCAGCATGCAGCAACCAACTGTACCCTTGACCTAAACTGACTGCCACCGGCAAAGCCAGGACCAACCAGTGCGTATATGGCATGTGGTGGCCGTTTCCTTCCTGCGCTGCGCAGGAGGTGAGCTGGGAGAGGCCAACGGAATGATGCCCCTGCATACCTACCAGGGCAGCCAGCAGTCTTGGCGGTGCCAGCGTGCCCAACGACCGTGCCTGATGATGGAGAAAGGCACAGGCAGCCAGAAATAGGCTGATCCTCGTTGCAGCGGTGGCCTGCACTGCAAGGTGTATAGGCGTGGGTGTTGTCAGCAGGGTTTGGCGAGTGACGAGGGGGGAGCGCCAAGTGACATTAGGGTGCTTTCGTGCTGCGCCTCACTGTTGTGCGGTCAGCGAACAGTGGCTTTGCGCCAGGAGAGTGCTTTTTTGAAAAGAAACGGGTGCACAACAACAGCAGGTCCTCTGATCCTGACGCTTTAGTAGGAACGTTATTTGCTACATCTGATTGATCCACTAACTGACTATCACTAGGCTGACGTGCAAGGGCGACAGCAGCGGTGCTTTGGAATATAGTTGCAATATAGGCTCTCGCAGGAAGGCTTGGCGAAGCGCACCAGGTGATTGGATGATCGCTTGTGTAATTCCGAATTGGTGAAGACGGCGCTGGCGATTTGTCGCTCACGTGAATGGGCCCTGCACTTGCCGCGCCTGATACATACACTTGGCCACTGCACGCACGTTTTGTTGCATTGGACACGCAGAAGCAGTGTTTTACATGTGGAAGGGCAGCGCTGCATGTGTGATGTAAAGCAATGCGCTCACAAGCTGATGGGGACAAGCTCATGCGTCAGCCTCTGCTGGCCGGTATGCGTTGGTCGTGTCTTGGTTCGATATTAGCCTACGTCCAGCGTGCTCATCAGGTTGCAGCAGTGCTTGGTCACACACCCAGGTTCGGCTTGCTATGGGGTAAGTGGGGGCAAGTATCACCTGAAGCTAGGCAACTATGCTGCGTCCGATCTTCTTACATTGTGATGCAGGTTTCACCATGCACGTTGCGCTGGCAACGTCAATTCCAGGCACTTTTGGCTTTGACAGTCTTGGTTGAGCAGGATGGTCATGCAGCTCAACGTAACGGGAAATAGTTCGTTTGGCGGCACAGTTGGATTTAGCGGCATCAATAGCCCGGACCCAAGCCTGCTGTGGCCCAGCAACAGCTCAGAAGATGTTATCAGGTGACCTGAAATGCCTGGTCTTTGCCTTGGTGCTGCATGCATCTGACCACTGCCTTGAAGACTTCATTGCACAAGCCAATTTGAAGCATACACTGCGTTAAAATAGCAGTTGATTATTCAGCATTTGCCACCACCTACGGTTCAATGTGTTCCGCACATGCCACCACCTACGGTTCAATGTGTTCCGCACATGCCGCCTTACATGTTGGTGGTTCATGTCCTGCAGGCGACATCTCGCAGCGATCCTCTTGGAGGATCCAGACCACAGGCTGCGGGTGGCTCACCTGGAGCCGCTGCTGCACATACGCATGGCCTCGCAGCCAGCCTGCAGCTCAGGCAGGCTGCAGGCACTGCTCACAGACCCTGCCACAGCCCGCATCTTTCCGGTCGACTTCTCAAACACACGGGCGACGGGCTGGCGCAGCAGGGTGGTGTTTCTAGACCTGCCACAGCTGCTCAAGGAGGCTGGGGCAGCAAAGCAGCAGCAGCTGGGCAGTGGCGCAGCAGTTGCTGGTGATATGCAGTGCATATATGCCAACGGCAATGACAGTGTCCTGCAAGCAGGCAAAGCAGGGCTAGGCGGCCGGCTGCCAAGCAGCAGTGGTGGGGCTGCAAGCGGCAGCCTGCCCAGTCCACAGCACCACCACAGTGTGCAGGGTCAGGGCCCACTTGGGCTGGAAGCTATCTTTGCTGCCAGTCCAGCCCTGGGGAGCATCAGCGGTGGCGGTGGTGGTGCTGGCGCACAGCGCTGCATCAGTGGCAGTGTAGGAGGCGCAGCAGGGGGCAGCTACGGCACGGCAGGCAGTATGGGCGGCGAGCCACGCATATCGCTGTTTGGCAGTTCATTTGAGGTGCCACACGCGATTGCCAGCTGCTGGGCGGGCAGCAGCTGCGGCAGCGGTGTCGGTTCCATGCCAGGCGCAGCACCAACAGCAGCAGCACCAGGTGCCCACAACAACGGAAGCCTCAGCACTGGTGGCAAGGAGCCACTCCTGCCAGGTGCCGGCAATGAGGCCGGCAGCGGTGGCAGCAGCACAGCAAGTGGCAGCAGCACGCGCAGTGTGAACGCCGCGTCGCGGGCAGCACAAGCAGCGGCCAGCCGCCTGCGTAAGGCCAGCAATACGCCGGATGGTCTCGAATGTGGCATGGATGGCGCAGGCAATGAGCTGCCTGCCGCGTGCAGCGCTGGCGGGCTCTCAGGCATCGATGTGTGCACACCAAAGTCTGCAGGCGCTGGCGTTGCCAGCGGCGAAGCCTCCACATCGCCAGCAGCCAGCAGTGCAGCAGAGGAAGACGTTGAGTACTGTGAAGCACAGCTGGTGTTTGGCGTGACTGGCAGCGGCAGCATGCCAACCAGCAACGGCATTGGCAGCATGTCAACTGGAAGCGGTGCTGGCGTCACCAGCAACGCAGGGTTGGACGCTGCAGCAGCAGCAGCAGCAGCGGCGGCTGCTGAAGCTGCTGCTGATGCCGAGTACCTTGCCCAAGTGGCCGCCGCCAATGCTGGGATGAACCGCGGGGACGGGGCGCCTGTGGAAGGTGTAGACTGGGCCCGTGTGGCAGCGATGCAGCGCCAGGAGCAGCAGGGCATAGGGGGCCAGTTTGGGCAGCTGCACTCACATCAAGCCCCCATGTTTGGGCGTGATGACGTGTCAGATTATCTACCTGGCAGCAGCGCGCCAGCTGGCTTGCAGGGCCGCCAGTACCTGCAGCAGCAGCAGCATGCAGCTGCATTGGCGGCTACGGCACAGCAGCATGCGTATGCGTCCTCATTGGCGGCAGCACGGCGCATGCTGCTAGATCAAGCTGGGTACAGAGACGTAGACCCTCTGGCGCCTTCCCCGCTGTTCAGCCCACCACAGCAAGGGTTCTCGTTGGGCTCTGCACCTTCAGACTGTGTGCATGACCTTTTCCTGCAAGCCGAGCATGCAGCCATGTTTGGTGCTGGCGGTGCTGCCGCAGCGGCTGTTGCTGCAGCTGCTGCTGGCGCTGCAGGATTCAACTGCATTGGTGCCGGCACCACGGCCGCGCAGCTTGCAGAGTCGGTGCTCCTGGAGGGTGACGGGCATGCAATGGGCTCGCAGCAGGTCCAGCGTGGCCTGCACAGTGGCAGCTATGGCAGCAGCAGCGGAGGCGCTGGGTGGCGGACCAGCCCAAATGCGCTGGCAGGGCACTTTGGCGCACTGCAGCAGCAGCACCAGCACCAGCGCATGCTGCATAGATCTTCAGACGCTGCTGTAGATGCAGTCAGCTTCCGCAGCGATCAAGTGAGGGAGCAAGGGGCTGTTGGTGCACGCAGCGGCAGCTCTGGCTCTGCTCGGGATGCTGCAGCTGCTGCAGGCAAGCCGATGAGCTTTGCTGCTGCTGCCGCTGCTGCTCCCGCTGGGCCAGGGGCGGCAGCTGCTGCTGAATCAGAGAGCTCAACCTCTGGTGCGGGTGGTGCCTTGAGCACTCCTCGGTTGACGGGCTGGGCGTCCATCGCGGCCAAGGAGCCCAAGCCTTCACCAGGGACTCCCAGTGCAACAGCAGCAGCAAGCGGTGTTGGTAGCGTGGCTAGTGGCAGCCTTGGGGGTGCAGCAGCAGGCATGTGGGCAAATGGCAGGCCGCAGAGTGCGCTGGCAGCAGCGCAGCCTCTGTTGCTGCAGGCAAGGCAGCAGGGGGCGTTGCGTCAGCTGGGGAGGCTGGGCGGTCGCTGGGACGGCTGCCTCAATGCGTGCGTGCAGAGGTTCAGGGCTTGATCAGGCAGTTCAACGGTGTGCTCAAGGTGAGACTGCGAGCAAGGCTCAGACCCTGACAGCGTCTGTCACCTCACATCCAAGTGATGCACTGGTTTGTGGATGGAGGTCCTGCACCTCCCTCGCCCGCGCTTGCCAAAGTGCTCCTCAGAGCATTGTGCATCCGGTGACAAACTCCCTGTTTGTTACCCCCGCACGACCGGCGTCAGTCACCATCGGCTGCCGCTGTTTGCATCGCCGCCGCCGTGCCTGGCCTGCAGGCTGAAGACTTTGACGAGGGCGTTGTGCACCAGCTCAACGCCAAGCGCAGCGAGGAGGAGGCGGTCGCCGCGGTGCGCCACATCGCGCACTACGACCTGGCAAACATCCAGCACATGGCGGCCTACCTCAACCACCTGGTGAAGCACTACAACCACGGCGCCGCAGCAGCCGCTGCTGCTGCTGCAGCAGCCGATGGCATGCCACACGGCACAGGCGGCGCTGCAGGACTGGCAGCGGCGGGACCGGGCGGTGCCGCGAGGGCCGGCAGCCCGGCGGCGTGTCGGGCGGAGGCCAGCTTGGCCAGGGAGGCAGCAGCCTTGGCAGCACAATAGGCAGCAGCCGTGGCGGCGGCGGGGCTGGCGCGTCGGCGCCTGCTGCTGCTGGCGGCAACCTGGGCGCGTTTGGGGGTCAGATCCGCCTGGCAGTGTGCCCGTGAGCACCAAGTCGATGCTGCAGAAGCTGCCGCTGAAGGTGTTCAAGCAGCTGGAGCAGCTGGTGGCGGGCTGTGTGTACCTGGAGTGGCGGCATTTTGACGCAGGGGTGGTGAAGGTGTGTGTCATTGCTGAACCTGTGCAGTGCAGTGAGTAGCGCCTCGGCTCTCATGTGGTGCTGCAACTGCTGTGCCCGTAGTTTGCCCTGTGTGTGCTCTGGGGTGGGGCAGCGCTGTGGTTTGCTGTGCAGCTTAGTGCCTGTTTGTATGCTCTTGGGTGCGGCAGCGCTGTGGCTTGCTGTGCGGCTTAGTGCCTGTTTGTGTGCATGCCGTGCACGGGCGCATGGCTTGAGCACATCACTGGACCTCCCCTCCGTTATCTCAACGCGCTGCCTGCTTGCTGCCTCTGCGTGTCTGCCGGGTTGCTGCGCTGCCAGGTGTTGGCCCAGCTGTCCAAGCTGTGTGAGGCTGATGTGTTTGAGGAGCTGGAGCTGCTGGCAGCCACGGACCTGAGCAACGTGGAGTACATGCCCGCCTACCTCAACAAGCGGCTCAACAACAAGCTCTGGAGCAGGCGCAAGGCGGACGGCCATGTGCCCAGCGGCTGAGGTTGTGTGCGTCGACGAAGCAAGTTCTGCACAAGAGGGTTTGTGCAGGTGTGGGTGTGTTGCCGTGGGGCCGTGCTGTTGCAGGCCTGTGCATCGTTTGGATACGGGTGCCTTTCGTGCGCACGTTACAGGTGGTGGTGAAGGGGGAAGGCTGCTGCAGCTTGTCATGTGATGTTCATACTGTCATCTGGGACGGATGGTGACTGGAATGGCTGAGTGGTGTGGTGGCTCGCTGCTTGCCCACATACATCATGGTGCTGCATGCTTGGGAGCGACGGGCACGCGCGCCTGTGGTGGTGGGAGTGGGAGTGAGCATCACGTTGTTACGTTATTGCTTGCCAAGTGTTTTGCCGCGACTGGCCACACCAGTGGCGGTGGCATCATGTTATGTAAGCTTCTGCCTTGCATGTTGGTGTGTGCTGTGCATCACCCTGTGCGTGGCGCCTGCCTTGCAGTGATGGTGGCTTGCTGTGTGCTGGTTGAGCGATGATGTTGATCGTGCACTTCGGATGTAGCAGTGTGCTGCGCTCTGCAGCTGTCAGTGCTGCAGCGCCAAACTTGTACAAGGGAACACCAGCCAGCACACAGCGCGCTAGGCATTGTTCGAACTCCAGAGTATCCCCACTTGATGTACGCTTGCTGGGCCTGCTGTACCGTTGCACTTTCCCCAGTCCCATCTACTGTTGTTCCCAGTCAACTGTACATTTTGCTCGACAGTGCCCGTGGTCAGGTGTTTGCTTTGTGCGCCTGCAGTTGCTGCCCCGGGGGTGTGGCGAAGCTGAGAATGCTGTGCAGGCGCAGCGCGGCATGTACCAGGGCCGCTTGTCATGTCAGGTGTCGGGTTTTTTGCTGCGTTGGTGGCGGTGAGTCACAGTGTGGGGGAGTACAGGCGCCAGCTGTCAGAGGGCGGACAGCTGTTGAGCGGTTGTGCCAGCGCAGCTGCACGTTGGGGCGCGGCAATTCATGCAGCAACAACAGCGGCTTGGCAGGAATGCGGAAGCCCTGCTGCAGCAAGCTCCCAGCGCTTCACAGCTGCTGCAGTGGCTGGCGTTGCTGCAGCGGCAATGTACCGATGTGTATTTGTATCTGTATGTGCATCTGAGAGCGGCCCGCCTCTGATGTGCAGTGTCCAGGTTTGCTGGTGCAGGGAAGTAGAGGCTGATCACCTGTCCTCTTTAACTTGTGGGCGTGCATGTGTCAGCATGTATTCCGGCTGCAGCCTCCACACGTTCAATGGCACACAATGCGTGTCAAATGTGGCGGGGCACGGGACTAGGCTACTTTTCTGACTCACCGCACTCCAGCAGTGTCTGGCTGGACAGCTCGTAATCGGCGCAGGTTGGTGGAGCAGTGGCATTTGCCTGGGCTCTTTGGCGCTGTCACCTGTGAGCATGTGGCAGGATGTCTCTATGCATCCAGGCCCATGAACTCACCTGCAGCCATGGCGTGCCTCAGGTTTAGGCCAGCCGGCGGCACAGACATGTGCGCGCCTCCCTGCACTTGCACTGTGAGCCTGTTTGGCGGCCCCGCTTCAGCCTCGGTTGCCGGCGCTACTGCTGCCGTGGCAGCACGCAACTGGGACGCCTTGCAACAGAGGCCTTTCAGTGATTGGTCAGCCACTGTTCTTGCGCCAGGTGCGCTTGTATACTCATGTGGTGTACTCTCTATGGCCTGTTCATTGCAGGCAGATGTATTGCCAGAGTGAGGGTTTGTAGTGCTAGCATGACAAGACTGCAGTGTGTGTGACAGAGATTTGGATGGCATGTGTTGAGCTTCTGTGTGTGGCCGTGGATTTGCAGGACAGTACAGCTTCAGGTTGTGTGTGTAAATCGCGTATCACTCTTGTGTGGCTGCTGCGCTCTTTGTCATGGTTGGCGTGTGCTGGCTGGGCTCCATGCATACATTGTCTTTGGTGTGTATGTCTATATAGATCAGTAGTTGCATTTGTGTGTACATTCAAGACTGAAGTTTGTGCGAGCACTGTTCACTCATTGTGTGTGCGTATGTGTTTATCGTAGTGTGCAATATGATGTATGACCAAGTTTGGTGGGTTGATGCACAAGCATCCTTTTTGAAGGCAGTTCCAGGAGGTCAATGAGCTGGCGATGCGGTGAGCCAATGACATGTTCACTGGGCAAAGACAGCAGCTGACAGCCAGCCACAGCAGATCATCAAAGCGTGGATGCTTGGCTGTGGCTGCGGTTCTGCGGCTGCCTGATGCACCGCTGCAACCTCTTGCCTGTCTGTTGCTTCCTGGCGTGGGTGGCGTCCTAGGTGTGTTTGCAGCATGCTGCGTGGTGTCAGGCGCCACTTCAAACAGGTGTTGTCTTGGCTTCCATTTTCACTCCCGCTGGGCCACCTCCATGGTGCAGGTATGCACGGCATGTATTCAGCAGGTAATGTTGGGCTTTGCAGGGCATGCATGGCCCACATGACAGGACACGCTCTGCCGGCACCTACACAAAATGCATCGATGTCGGGGAGCCCGCAAGGGCCTCCGCATTGAATCCATCAGTTTTGTCGCACTTGTCCTGGCATCTGCAGGGTCAGATTCATGCCCTGGTGTACAACACTTACAACAGATCAAGCCCAAGTGAAAGAGCGCGTCATTACCGTGTCATATTCAGCTACTTGGGGCGGCCCTGTGCAGTGCTGCCGTGTACCTCATCATGTTTGTGCCAGTGGGAGGCTGTGCCATCAGTCAGGCACCTTGTACATTATCTTCGGCGGCGTTCGTGGCCCATATGCTGGCAGCTGCTGTCTACTAGTTGGGCGGCACGCCATTGGCTGCCACTGTGTGGCTGCCATTTCATTGATCAGCGGAGCCTCACTCGAGAGGGGGCTGGATTGCTGTGTGCATTCAGGATGGTACCAGCTGGGGTTTTGCACGGCTGGTTCAGCTGCGTGAATGGATGGTTAGTGTCGTGTTGACACCAGTGCCACTTGAGGGGCATTCAGTAAGATAAAGATGGAAGGTGTGTCTTGTGACACCAGATTGGCAGCTGGTGTCCTATTAAAGAAGGATCCAGCTTGTTTTGTATCCGTGTGTGCACTGGTGACATTCTGCTGCACATGGGCTGTGGTCAGGGGTCCAAGGGGTCGGCAGTACATGTTAAATACACAGTTTGCACCTGTATTTAGCGCTTCACCATGTGGTTTACTGCTTTTGATGCCTACCATGAAGGGCTTCAAGCTGCAGTTTGCCTGGGCACCTCTTGTTCGGGCTGGCAGTTGTGGTCCACACGGGACGTAACATAGTTATTGAAGGTGGTTGGGGCACAGGGGGCTATATGTCAACAGCAGCTCATGCTGAGTGTTCTGCATTGCTGCTTGGCATCCGTAGTTCAATTTCTGCTACACAGCCCCCTTGTTGTGGTGGCGTGCATCAAGCTTTTGTTGTTGGCCAGGCTTGAGTGTTGCTCGACATTGGCTGGTGTTGATGCTCAATTTCACTGCATCTGGGGTCTTTACCCTAGTACTTTCTGCACTGTTCATAGGAGTTTGCGATGCGTTTTGTCATACTATTCAGGACGCCTTGGGCCTGCAACCATCAGGTGGCCGTTTCCCCAAGCGAGATTTTGGGCGTGGCAAAGTTTGTTCCAGGAGGGCCGCTGGACGGCTATCAATGCATCATCAGCAGTAACCTGTGGAATTTCTCTGTGCTCGTGTACTCCGTCGCTTGTGAGTCAGCTAGGGCTGTAGCATCACAACCAATCCTTCGTGGCAGCAACAGTTGTGCACATCCGATGAGTCATGTGCATGCACCAGCAGGTCATCAGAAACATTGCAGGTGCATCGAAGCATGTCCTGCTGTGATGCTAGCGCTGGGGCAGCAGCAGTGTTGCGTGGCCAGTGCCTATGTGGCTGTCGTCTGCTGTGAAGAAAGCAGCACTCTAACGCAGCAGCAAAAGCAAGCAGCATCACCCTACCCCTGCATGCGAACAGCTGCTCGTGTAAGCAAAGCTAATGCTGTGCACACTGTGGAACATGGCACTACGCATAGTATACTAGTACAGCACCAATGGAGTAGCAGGCAGCAGCTGACGCATAGCAGCACAGCATCAGTCTACTCAGAGATAAAAGACTCAGCTTGCTGCAAATGCCAGTGCAGTTGCTTTTGCTTCGGTTTACGGACAGGTGAACAGTAACCACCTGCACAGCTGTTGCTGTTGTTCGAGGAGCGACTCTGCATCGCTGGCAATGCTCAAGTCGACATTCTTCACCTTGCTACCATTTTTTGTACGGTTTGTGTGTTGCTGTCTCGTAGTAACAGCTGCGGCACGTTGTCGTGCTGCAGGCGAGTGCTTCACAAGGACAACCATGCACAGAGGAGCGCCTTGGCTGCGCAATGCATGTGAGCACCCGATGATAGTACGCAAAAACCTCTTTTAAGCGGTTTGAAGCATCGTGGCTGGCTAGTTGCAGGAGTCAATCAGTAACCACCTGCACGGCACACCTGCGGCGCAGCCTCGGAGCCTCCAACAGTTGCTGCTCCAGCCATTGTTCACGCATGAACTAAACTTGTGTTATCAAAGCATACGTTTCAGCAGGCAGTAGTCATGCACGCCGTGATGGCCTGCGGTTTCTGTCGTAGCAGAAATGGGCGGCACTTTCTGCCAGCACAAAACGAGCCGCGCTCTATATAAGTTGTTGTTCTGGCTACACACAAAAATGCTGGGTTAATTTGTGCGGATGCTGTGCTTCTGGTCGGTGCCTGGAGTTTGCACCATCCCTCAGAGCAAGACGACCAAGTGCAACACGCCACTCATTGTGTCCCGTGTTACAACGCATGCTGTAACCCGTCGCTGATGGGGCGCGCCCTTTTTTACTTTACAGCGCCATATATACACGCAGCAACCCATGCCCAGCAGCAGCAACATGCAGGGCTGCTGCCATCCTGCAGTGCCCAGCCACACCAGCAGTCATCACCAGTGCATGCAAGTGATGCTGCTAAGCATGTACAGTGACGACATACATGGCTGAGCAGCAGCAGCCACACCAACATGTAGCAGCAGCAGGATCAACAGTAGCGTAACACGTACTACGTAGTCAATAAGCATGCCAATTTAGCACTCAGCCATGTCCAGCATGCACTCTGCTGCTGCGCCTGCTTCAACTCTGAGTTGGGGTGCAGCTGGTTGATCTGGTTGTGTTCCACTGTCCTCCCCACACTCAGCTGCATTGTGACTCATCGCCTGGGTAGCAGCTGACAGCTTGTCTGACTGCACCTGCAGCTGCTGCAACACCGTGCCTTCCAGAGCCTGGACCAGAGGCAGGTTTACAAGAGATGGCGGACAATGAAAGCAGCGGCAGGATTGGCAAACACTGAACTCTCTAACAGCGTGCATAAGCCGCAAACAATGAAAGCCAAACCACAGTAGGACAGAAATATCCGCACAGCTACGCCGAGCAACATGGTTGTGCGGGCAACGTGCACTTTTCCCACACATGGTTGGATGGTGTGAAGCCGTGAGGGCATCCAGGGCAAGGTGCACCTGCAGCATCCCGTGCCAGCAACTTGCAAGCTGCTACACCACCCATGGCATCACCAACGAACCTGCAGCCGCCCCCTCATGCCGAGCAGCACAGCCTCAATGCCCTGCACGTGCTTGACACGTGTGTCCAGCGTCACAGGGATGGGCTGCGGCAGCGGTAGCAGCTGCCTAGGGCGTTGCTTGGCCAGGGCTGCTGCGGTTGTGCCATTGTGATGCTGCGGTGCCTGCATTCCTGCTTCAGCGTCTACGAGTGGATGCGCAAGAGCATGCCTGCAGTTGAAACAAGCAGCTCCAGTGACAACACCATAATACAACATGCCAAACATCCGGTCCCCAGCTGGCCGTGGGTTGTCAGCTGCAGCTAGCGGGTCGGTAGTCACCCTTCCAGCACAGGCAGGGGATGAGACGAAGTCACAGGCATTGCATGGGAAGAACTGCTCAAGCACCTGGCTGCAGCCACACCAGTTGCCGGTCTCCGCTCGGCCAGCAAAGGCAGAGTTGCAGCACGCCGCACCTGAGCCTGTGTATCGCTGCTAGGGGGTTGCCTGGCTGCTTGTGTGTGTGGTGTGCCAGCTGGCAGACCTGCAGCTCCAGGGCAATGGCCAGTCGCTCGGTGGGGTCCTCAAAGCCAGTTTCTGCTGCTTGCTGTCCGGCGCTAGTTGTGTCCTCTTCATCACCAGGCAGCTCACTAGTGATGCCAACACCTGCGGGGGCAAAGATAATTAACTCACCCCTCAAGCAGACCACAAGGAAATGCATGAGGTTTTGCCATGTACAGCTGGTAGTACTTGTACCCTGCTGTTGCTCAGTCACTGGGCACGGACAGCCGACATGTGCCGCTGCATGCAGCTGCGTGCTGAGTTGTCGGCGGCTGCTCACCTGTGAGGAAGGTCTGGTCAATGACCGGCTCCCCTGCTTCAGCAGTAAGGGCAGCAGCACCTGCTGGTTGCTCCTGTTGTTTCTGCTGCCGCTGCCCCTGCTGCTGCAGCTGTTCGGCCTCTTCCTCTGCGTCCCATGCTTCACTGCCCTCTTCTGCGACGGGAGGCAGCTGCCAGCTGTCGATGCCCTGCTCAACACGTTTAAACGCAGCAACCAACTGCTGATGCTGCAGGCCCATGATGACGTTCCTGCCGGCAGCAGCCAGCACATGGCCAGGCTCAGCAGCAGCATCAACAGTCACTGGCAGCAGGCGCCGTGGGCTGCTGCTGCTGCTCTGGCCATTGGTGCTGCTGCCCAAGGCTGTGGGCTGCTGCCGGCTGCGCTTGACTGCATGAGCCCACGGTGGCTTGCTGCTGTGCATCCAAAGCGCTTGTGGCTCCTCTTCCAGTGTGATGATGCAAAGCCCCGGCCGCTCCAGGTCCTACAAATCAGCACGAGTGGCAGCACCACATTGTAGTGCCAGCTACGGAAGTGCACGTCGCGTGGGTGAGCACCTCAGCAGCTGGCAACAGCAACGCTCCCTGTGTCCACTCATGCGTAAAGGGCCAGGTACTTTGTAGCAGGCCCAATCGCAAGCCTGCTCACCTTGACAGGCTCCCTGTCAGGACAGCAGCGTGCTGCAAGGGGTGTGCCAGCCAGCAGCAGCTCAGCGAGCCGCGGCAGCTGCTGCAGCAGCAGCAGCAGCTGCCTAGCCTGTGCCACTTTGGTGTGGCTGAGGTCCAGCTGCACCAGCTGCTGGAAAGCACCAGCAGCACTGCAGCTGCCTGCGCTGCCCGTGCCAGCTAGAACTGCAGCAGCGAGCTGGCCTTCCTGCTGCTGCTGCTGCTGCTGCTGCTGCTGTCCGTCAGCTGCAGGCGCCTGACGTATGGGGTTGTGGCTGAGCAGCAGCTGCTGCAAGGCTGGCAGCTGCCCCAGAGGCACCAGTGCTGCTCCGCCAAGTCTGTTGTATGACAGGTCGAGGCTTGAGAGGCATGTGAAGGGGCCCAACTGCTGCGGAAGCTGCTGTAGGCTGTTGCCTGCAGCATAAATCGTTACCAGTCTGCAGCAAACAGTGCAACAGAGGCATCAGCATCAGGCACCAGCAGCAAGGAATAGGCATGCCGCTTGACAAGCACAGCAACATCGGCACGGTAGGTTTTGCTGCCACAGATGACCAGGGAACAGCAGCCACCAAACAGAAAGAGCTCAGGAGTTCCTGCATCAAGCTGCCTGGCGGTAGCTCTGTGCAGCTCACCTGGGCAGATGTGCCAGAGGCGAGCTCAACCCCAGCAGCTGCTCTGCAGGGATCAGGTTGAAGCTGACATCCAAAAGTCGCAGACAGCTGAGGCCTTCCGGGCAGCACAGCTGGCGTGCCACAGCACTGCATTGGGGCACATGCTCTGCTTCGTCAGGCTCTTCCTGTCCCTGTCCTTCCGCTGCTTGCCGCCCCTGCTTGGCAGCAGCTGCTGCTGCATCTGTGATGCCTTCAACCACGGCAGCAGTGCAGCTGCTGCTCAACACCTGTGCCAGGCCCTGCAGGTCCCGCAGCCTGTTTGCTGACAAGATCAGCTGCTGCAGTGACGGCAGCCAGGCAAGGCCAGCAATGCAGCTGAGCCGGTTGTCACTCAGGTCCAGGCTGCACAGCTGGCTGAACTCGTGCAGGCAAGGGCCGCTGCACTTGACCTGCTCTAATGCTGCTGCGCTTGCCTCCAGGACTGCTGGCAGCACCTCTGGCTCTTGACTGCTTGAGGCTGGTGCATGTAACGCCTCTGCTGCTGCTGCTGCTGCTGCTGCTGCTGCTGCTGCTGCGCCTGGTGCTAGTGCGCTGTTACTCGCAGCCGTCCAATGTGGAGTTGCCACCAAATCCATCATGTGAGCTGCTTCGCCTGCTGCTGCTGCTTCTACCTCTGACTCTGTGTCCATTGTGCTGCCGGCAGCCAGCACAACGTGTTGAGGTGCCAGCATGCTGTGTGGCATGGCCACACTGCTGATGCCAACTGAGTTCAAGTCAGCAAACAGTACGTCAGCAGCCTGCTCAGCCCTGGGCAGCTGGCCAGCAACAACGCACCTGCAACGAAAGACAGGAGTAGGCCAGGAAGCGTTGGTTGGCACTAGCAGCATACGTGAGCATTAAAGTACCAAGCAGCTTGTACTTATCATTACTGCTCAGCGTTGGCAGCTAAACATGGTTCAGGTGCTGCATGCACCAGCTGTACCAGTTCCAGCACCACTCACCATCCAGCACTACAGGCGGCGGGGAGCCTGGTCTGGGCTGCGCTGGCCCCCTCGCAAATCCTGCTGGGCCAAGCAGGTTTCGCTGCTGGATCCTCAGCCTCCTGCTCTTTGCGCGCGCAGCCAGGATCTCTGCAGCAGTCTGCGGTGGGCTGTCCTGACGCAGCATCAGCTGCTGGTGGTGCAGCTGTTCAGCTGTGAGCCGCTGCATTTGCGTTGAAGCCGCGCTGCTGCCGGACAGGGCTTGGCTAGCAGCCAACAGTGCATAGGAGCTTCCTGCATTTCCACTGCTGGAATCTGTCGTAGCTTGAGGGCTTTGGTTGCAGTCATCAGATGCACCTGTAGGTGCTTTGCGGACTGCACTCTGGGGCACTCCATGCACAGAGAGTGGCTCCAGCAACATGTGTTGTGACAGGCTGATGTTGCCGCTTGCAGGGTTATGCTGTGGGCTGTTGATGTTGCAGTCCTTGGTGGATCCTCTGACTGTGCCTTTCCTGCTTTGTCGTTGCTGCTGTTGGCTCCGGACCAGCACTGCCGTACGCTGTTGCTGCTGCTGCGGGCATGGCTGGCGGCCAGCTTTCATGACAGCTGCTGCTGCAGACACAGCCGCCTCTGCAGCTGCAATTTTGACTGCTGCGTGCTGGGATGCGGGGCGAGTGCTGCTTGCACTGCTGTGGCGACGGCTGCTTGCTTGCGCTGCTGCTGCAGCTGCCTGATCCTGCTGCATGCTGCCTGACTTGCCTGTGCTGTTGCTGCTGGTGTCTGTGTTGCTTGCCAGCATGCCTGGCATCTTCCTTGGTGGTGCGGCTGGCCTGGCATAGCCAGCCTGACTGTGTGCCATGCGCGGTTGCAGGACCTTTCTGCCTGTGCTGCCATTGCTACCCCCACTGACTGCAGGTTCAGCATGTACTGATGGAATCCTGTAGTATCACGAGGTCAAGGTCAAACAGCAGCAGCGCAGACCAATAGCAGGGACTGGAAGCAGGGCGAGGTGCTAGCCCTGTCATGTGCCAGCCTGACAGCTTGCAGGGCACAGCTGCGCACTGGTGCAGCATGCAGGCAATGCGTCTGATTCGTGTGGTGCAAGCAGCCCACCTCTCTCTGAAGGGTACAAGTATGCTTGCTCTGCTGCTTCCAGCACTGGCTGACCCTCTGGCAGGTTTGTGTGCTGCAGCACCTGAGTGGCAGCAGAGATACAAGTCTGGCAGAAATACAGCACCTAGTTGCTGGACAGCAGCACTGCTCAGCAAGCTATTGCATTTACCTGCAGCATCACGTGGCTTATTTCGTGCTGTTATTGCAGCAGGCCTAGGAGGTCCCAGCAGTGCAACCAGGCCCTCGGGTGAAGCAGCATCAGGAGCAGGGGTCCAGCCAGCTACTGGTGACACAGGGCCGAACACCTCGTCGTGCTGCTCCATGCCAGTATCATGTATAAGATTTCAAAGTTGGGTGGCAGATGGCTTCAGCGCCTGCCCTGCTCAGCAGGAGTTTTCCCAACAAGTGCTCATGACCAAGCATCCTGCAGTAATGCTGCACCAGCAGTACACCTGTGTCCAGCATTGGCGCGTGCACTCAATGTCAGGAGGTAAGTGACATCAAGGTAAGCCAGGTGATGCTGCTGCAACGTAATGTCGTGGATATCGTGGTGGCACTATTTAAAAACCCTTGTTGCAAATGCAACGAAATGACAACCGCAGTCGCTCATATTCTCATGAGATGCAGCGAGCAAACCCTACACTTGCAGCTTCGCCTTTGTTCAAGCACGGTGTGCGTGTCACACAGCAGAAGCCTTGCCGTGGCTCTGCCAAAACTGTTCTCAAAGAACTCATAGCTCAGTTCATTGAAGTTAAACTCCACATTCTGTACCTGTCACAATATAAAACGTTGCATTAACAAGGCGGAATGTGCTGAGCATCAGCACTCAACAGCAGTACAGTTCGACCGGGCCCCAGCAGCAGCACAGAGCAGGCATGGAGCACTTCTGCTGTGACTGCTGCAATGACTTGCGACCATTGGTCGCTTTGCTGGATTTGGATTGCCACTGCTCCATCTGCACAACCTGCTGTGAGGAGCGACTGCGTCCATGCATGGTTCCTCTGAAAGCAGCTGCGGGCCCTGCAGCTGCTGAGTATGCCGTGGGCGATGTTGTGAGGTATGCACCACGTCTATTAACGAATATCAGCAATCACCTGCTGCACGGGGATCAGCATATATAGCCACTGCTGCATGTGGTCTGAAGCTCCTTGTATGGGCTGTGGCATGCATGCTATGTCCTGCAAGCAACCAACATACTGCCTTTCTATGCACTGCTGCCTGCTGCAGGTACAGACAGCGGGACGGCAAGCTGTGCTTGGCCAAAGTGGTTCAAGTAGACAGATCCATCCAGCCATGGGGCTATGGTGTTGAGCTTGAAGGCAACCCAGACATACGCTTCACTGAGGGCAACCGCCTGCTGCCACAGCACCTGAGCAGCGATTGCTTACAGCAAGGTACAAGCATGGAGCCACTACTGCAGGCTGCCTAGTATGCGAGTTGCTGCATGGCCATACAGACTTTACACCACATGTGCACAGCAGCAACTGCGTTGCAGAACAGGGCATGGAGAAGGAGCAGCCAACCACCTGTCAACACGCCTGGGTACGATTGTTGCTCCGGTCTGCAGGGTTCCCTGTGGTGCGCTGCCCTAATTGCAGCAAGCAGCTCAACAGGCAGCAGCTGGCCCGCATCCTGCCTGTTGCCCTGCAGCAGCTGGACGAGGCGCTCACCAGCGCATGGCTGGAAGCAAAGGGCATCATCTGCTGCCCCACACCAGGCTGCGAAGCTCTGATAGAGCAGGTGCCAGCAGTAGACAGTAGCAGCAGTGGATTGTGCACATGTGGCAATGGCAACGCACCCAACACCAGTGGCGGCAGCACCTGCAGCAGCTGCCAGGCGCAGCACAAAGCAGCCAACCGCTACCGCTGCAGCTGTTGCAGCAACAGCTTCTGTTCAGGCTGCAGGACGGTGCCGTACCATGAAGGGCTCAGCTGCAGGGAAGCAGCCGCGCCCTGCTGCCCCTTCTGTGATGCTCGAGTGCCGGATGCAGCAGTTGTCATCACAGGGGACATGAGCATCCGGCAGCTGCGGGATGCAACTACTAGCTTGGGCGCAGACTGCAGCTGGTGCCTGGAGCGGGGGGAGCTCGTGTCGGTGTACAAGCGGGCGAAGCAGGTGCGTAACAAATCTGGTGGTGATGGTGTTGGGGAAAGGGGGAAGTAAGGGATGCATGCTGGCCGGGTGGCAGTCGCAATGCAGCTTGCAGTTGGATATGGGTAGGTGCTGGCGACCTCATGGACAGTTGGCAGCTCCAGGTTGTGGCAGCAGCAAACAGCAATCTTGTTTGGTGGCAGACTTTGGTGCTGGCGTGCTCAGTGCTTCGTCCGGCTGCTGGTGCTGCTGGCAGGTGTGCAGCAGTGGGAGCTGCAGGTCGCGGCTCTCAGAGCTGTGCACGCGCCAGCTGCCATGTGGGCACTTCTGCTGCGGCGTCAGGGGCACCAGTCCGTGCCTGCCTTGCTTTCAAGAGGGCTGCAACAGCCAGGTGAGGGTTGCACAGCATTGTCGTCCGACACAGCAGCATTCAGGTGTTCCAGCAGAGGTGCTTGGTCACCACTGGATGCTGCTGCAGCCAACGACAATGCCCAGCACTAGGTTCAATGCGTCATCTGAATGGTGCAATCGTCTGAGTGATTAACATGATAGATTATCAAGTCAAATCAACCGGGTGGTTGTCATGCTGTTGAGAACTGCCCATACGAAACTACTGACCATCAGACGTGCTTGCCCGCTCTTGTTCTCTTGACCTACAGGCAAGGCTAGAAGGTGATGGCAACTGCTGCTTCTGCTTTGAACCGCTGCCCTCTGCAGCGGTCATAGCACTGGACTGCGAGGCTGGACACTTTGTGCACCTTGCCTGCGCCTGGAAGTGCCTGCAGGTGGGCACTGTGCTCATGAGTCATGATGCATTGCACACCGCACAGCAGCCGGGCGCACACGTCACAGCCGCCGGGCAGATGCCAGCACAGGGACGCCACGCATGCCCGTTGCAAAGGGCGTCCCTTGCGCAGCGCGCTCAGGGCATGTAATGAGAAGGTCATTGGGTCCACAGCACCGCACGGTTGATAACCAAAGCCTCGACTGCTGCTCTGCTTCTCCACGGTGCTGCTGTGGCAGGTTGGCTGCCCAGGCCCTGCCCTGACGTTTGACTTCCTCTTCTGCCCGCTGTGTGGGTCAGGCAAGGAGGGCCGCTGCGGCAACATCCAGGTGGGCCCAGGGCCTGCTGCCTTTTCAGTATTGTGCGGTCGAGTCTTGCTCTTTTGTACATAGTCCAGACAGCACTAAACTGCATGCATACCATGAGGCAGGCAAGCAAGCAGGCACACAGGCCAAGCACACATGAACGCGTGCAAGAAGTTGATGCAGGGCATCTTCTAGGCCAGGTGCAGCCTGCACCTCCTGTGACAGACAAGCTCTGGCAGCGAGTGTTGCAGTTGCGCATGGACTGACTGGATGTGTCTGCATGTTCTGCGCTCTGGGCTTGCAACTGTGGTGGCTGTGTGCGCAGGTGATGACTGCACAGCCGCACCTGCAGCACAGCCAGCTGCAGGCAGCCCTGGACAGGCCGCTGAGCATGCGGTGAGGCCACCCTGGAGGGGCTGCTGCATCAACTGGTGTGCTTTGGCTTTGGTCCTCGATGCATTCACATATGCTGATGCGTCGGCTGCAAGCTGCCTGGTACTTGGCTTCAAATGGTTTATCAGCTTGCAGCTTGCCACATTGCACATCATGGAACGGAGGCATGGACATGCAACAGTGCTAATTATGTAGACACAGGCATCTGTTGAGCTGTCGTGACTGCTTTTGGTTTTGCCTGTGGTGTACCGAATCACACCAGGCAGCAAGTGGTGCAGCTGGCAAAGCAGCGGCTGAAGCTGGAGGGTGCTGCCAAGCAGGACGAGCAACTGCAGCCTGGAGGCAAGTTTGATGGACGGCCTGTGGACTGGGCGCTCTCCAAGTACGTGTTCTTTGAGTGCAGCAAGTGCCGGCTGCCTTACTATGGAGGCGCCAGGCAGTGTGGGGCAGCTGCTCCTGCTGCAGCTGGCAACGCACCAGGTGGGTGGCACCAGAAGGCTGGCACAGCACGATGCCTGGGCATCCTTGATCAGATGCCTACCTATCCTATGTCTGTACTGTGTTGCTGGCTTTGAGGCTGTTGTGGTGAACGGAAGCTTCTCAAGGGGGAGAATGTATTGAGCATCCTTGTGGTGTGATCCTCTGCAGCTGCGTATGACGCCACGGAGCTGGTGTGTGGCGGCTGTTCTGCACAAGCAGCAGGCAACAACTGCCCCATGCACGGCACCGAGTTTGTCGCCTGGAAGTGCAAGTGAGTGCTCCGCAGCCGCGGTGAATGGTTGCAGATTCCCGGAAGGTTGGCGGGCTTTCATCATCAGCACGAGGTCGCATTGCTGATGGCCTGCCTCTCTTCAGTTGCTGCTTAAAAGCTTCGATGCACGCTCATGGCAACAAACCTGGTGAAGGTGATCAGTGGACGAACTCTCCGTCATATTGCCTGCGTTTGCTGCTGCTGGCCGTTGCCTTCGCCTGGCAGGTACTGCTGCAACGTGGCCAGTTGGTACTGCTGGGGCGCCACACACATGTGCAGCCGCTGTCACGACAACCCAAGCCAGCGGTATGGCCATCGCTGCCCAGGCCCTGGGCGCTGCCTGCTGGCTGTGCCCCACCCTCCACCTGGCAAAAGCGCATGCCTGGGCTGTGAGGCTTGCAGGCACCAGGACGGGTGATGGCTATCAGTCCTTGCTGTGAACTCAACTTGCTTTGGATGTTGTTGTCTGCAACACACACATACTCTTCACCACATCACTTAATGTCATGCCTGGTCAGATGGCCATTGACAGGAATTCAGAAAGTTCAACAGTGGTCGATGAACATATGTCGGTGAATCTTTTTTGCACTGGGCTGTGCGTCAATTGGCACCGGAAAAGCCCTCCCGTGAAATTGACACTGCCTGCTTGGTGTTTAGGCGTTCAATAAATCCTCTGAGAGTGGCTGAACATTGGCTGCGGGGTCAGGCTGCAGCCCGTCTGCTTACAGTTGACCTTAATAGTATAAGGTTTGAAGGGGTTCGCGACAGTAAGGCATGCAAGTATCAGCACATGAGCTGTTTTGATGCTGGCCACCACCTAAGTTTTTTTGCAGGTTGTGCTAGTAGCATGGATGAGGACACAGCAGCATGTGCCTGCACAGCATCTACAGGGGAGCGGGCACGATATGCATGTGCCTCCATGCTTGTATGTGCGGCACAAGGTGTGCCTAATGATGAATCAATGGTATTGTGACCTGCGTGAGCGGTTTAGCTGGCTATATTGGAACACCGGGGGTCCTAGTGACCCAGACTGTATGCTGCGACCGATGAATCATAAAGACCAAACAGCTGTGGCTGAACTTGTACATTTGATGGACGTAAGACATCAGGAATCAGTTTGCGATCTGATATGGGATGGTTTTCAGGATGATATTTGGTAGGGATGGCTTTGTCCTTTTTCTTTTCTGGCTTGCTTTTGTTTTGCTCTTTGCCCAATGAGCCTGTCATTGGCTCCCCAAACGGGCGAAGTCACCCATGACCCCATGAGACTTGTTTGGTTCCTTAGTGGGTGGGCCGGTTGCCCTACTTTGGTAATGTGGTAACTTCCAAAATGTGGAATGTGCAAATGTGGTCATGCCTGGTTGACTGTGCACAACCCTTACAAGCAGGGGCGATTGTGGCCATTTGTGTGTGGAGACTTGCTTCACGGCTGGTATGCTGAATGATCGGAAACTTATCTGATGTGTTTGTTGTGTACAGGCTCGGATGCAGCCAACAATGTTTGTACGGCAGGATCGGCAGTTGGAGGCACAGGTGATCAGGTTTCTGTTGCCACGTACGACAGACGGGTGCTTTTGTAAATACATGAGATGTGAAGTGCTTGACTGCAGTGTGCTGTATGTGGTGACGCAGCCAAACAGGGCGTCCGTTGCTGGCCTGAGAGGCACCACTTGAGGAGCATCATCGTCACGCCTCAATAATGGTTCAGCCGGACGATAGCAATCTAGAGGAGTATTGTACAATCCTTAATCTCGACGATGCGTGTCTGGCCAAGATCCTCTGCGGCCTAAGCGCACAGGAGCTCAAAGCAGCTGCTGCTGTGTGCAAAAGGCTTGCTGCTATCAGCAAGGCAAGCTCTTTGTGGATCAAACACATTTGGGACGAGTTTGGCCTCTTGATCGTAACCGTAAAAGGGGTGCAGCAGGTGCCAGGCTCAGCACGAGAGATGTACAACAGGTGGGTAGCAGCAGCTGTGGCGCACAGCAGGCTGTAATAGCGGAACTCGGTTGAAAAAGCCAATGCACTTCGCACAACTTACCGCTTATAATTCACCATTGCCTTTGCAACATCTGGTAGTAATTGCATGGTGCCACTTATTGGCCATAAGCAGGCAGTTGCTCACACCTGCCCTCTGCTCATGGGCTGCTTCTGTCTTGCAGGTTGCAGCAGGACAGTCTGCGGCCGTATGCGCTGCCAGCACAGGCGCTGTGCACGGACGGCGGCTGTGATGAGCCCTTTGATGCATACTGGGTGAGCACTGCTCAGCCTTGCTGCTGCGGACCCACGGCAGAACCTCTGAGGCATCCCAATGTTACGGCCACTGCATGCACATGCAGCAGTGCTGAAACTGTGCTTGTGTGCATTGTGTGCACATCATTACTGGCTATGATGCATGCACTGGCTGGTGTGGCAACTGTTGGGTCACTTGCGTTCACCTTGCATTGAGCTGCCCTCTGCGCTGCATGCACCATGCATCTTGTCTTCTTGCATGCAGGCTGGCAACATGTTCAGCAGTAGGCGCTCCCTGCTGTACTGCAGCGCCGCCAACACCCGTAACATCAGTGTGATTGCGCGCTTGTGCCCGTCAGCAAACAGCAGAACTGGCAGCTCGGCGCACCAGCCACAGCAGCAACAACAGCGCGAGCAGCGCAGGGGCTTCTTGCTAGAACGATGTGGACAAAGTGCACGCCACCTCATCAGTCAGCGAGCTGTGGAAGTTCACCGCATGCAACTGGATGCGCTGCTGGGCAACTGGAGGCAGCCAGCGGCAGCAAGGCCACGCTTGGGTCTGTTCACGCGGCTGCTAGGGGGCCGCTGGCGCGCTGACAACATGAGTGCTGTCACAGCAGCGCTGCGGAGCTGCAGCACAGACGGTGCGCAGCAGGAGACCAGCACTGGAACTGCGTGCCATAGCACGTGTCGCCAACACGGCAGCATGGATGACTGCCTTGCACGGATCAAGATGCTGCTTCCAACATGCTGCACTGTTGTCTGGCCTGCTGCAAAATCACCTGAGGCATCCATTTTGCCAGAATGTTGCGCTTCAACAGCGCAAATCATGCACTCACACAGCACATGCCGTTTGCCCTGCCCTGCTGCTGCTGCCTGCAGGCCTGGCTGACTTTTACCTCACTGCGTACGTGGGCCAGCAACAGCATGCAAGCTGGGGTCAAGCGCTCTTCAGCAACCTGAACGATTCTGAGATGCAACATGTAGGTCTTTGTGGGTCTGCCTAGTACACCAGTGCGATGCAACAGCAGCCAATGTGTCACTGCAATGAGGCCCCGCTTTTCAACACATGGACATCTTGTCAATGGGCTGTTGCTTGTGTTTGCGGTGCTAGGCATCAGTGCAGGCGTCTGCTTTCAGCGCTCGTGTGTAGTATGCAGATGTGCAAGTATGCTGGTATGCGCACTGTGCAAGTAGCTCGTGCATCACACTATGCAGCTGTGCTGAAGCACGCCGCTGCTCCTGCTGCTGCTGCTTCCGGATTACACACCTGCCCACAGGTATCCGAGGTTGCCTTCCAGTTGTTGAGTGAGTTGCAGGACCCAATGCATCACAAGCTCCTGCTGCTGCCCATGCCACAGCAGCCAACACTGCTGCCAAGCACCACAGCACTGTCGGCAGGTCAAGCAGCAACCAGTGCTGCTGCTGCTGGGCCCAGCAGCAGCAACAACATGGCTCCTGCATCTGCTGCGGTTGGAGCCTCAACGCAGCAGCAGCAGCAGCAGCAGCAGCAGCAGCAGCCGCGGCGGCAGCTGCTGTGTGCTGAGGAGCAGTTGCAGGCGCTTTGCAGCATGACAGCACCTGGCGAGGACACATGTGAGCGCAGCAGTGAGCGACAGGCCTGCAGGCACGCTGCTGCGGAGGCCACCGTGTGTGCTGCCTATGGTGATGCAGCGGTGCTGGCAGCCGTAACTGGTGGTGTCCGTGCATGGTTGCATTTGCATGCGTGTGTATGCTCATGCAACAAGCACATGCAGGGTGCCAGCCATGCATGTGCAGGCGCACTGCAAGCAATGCGCACTGCACAACCAATGCTGCACATATTTTTGTCGCTGCCGCTGCCGCTGGCTGTCACAGGCATCGTACAAGAGTGCATCCTAGCCAGGGATGGCCTGAGTGGCAGCACCTGCCCAGTCCGCAGCGGCTTCATCTTTCTGGGACATTCCCAGCCCACAAACGCATGCGCTGCACGCCTGGGGCACAGCAGCGACAGCGGCAGTGGCAGCTGTGCATCTGCGCGTTCAACGCCAGCAGGGGACGATGCAGCTTGTGCAGCAGCAGCGGGCCGGGCAGCAACGGCTGATGTAGCAGCAGTGGCAGCAGACATAGGCAGCCTGGCCTCTCAACCGTGGGTGACAGCTGCGCACGGCTTGACCAGTGCCAGTGCAGTGCATGTGGCGAGCCGTGCGGGGCTGCTGCCGCCTGTCATTGATCATGCCTCAACAGGCAGCGCAGAGTACATAGAGTTTGCAGCACCTACCCAGCAGCAGCTCACGCAGCAGCGGCAGGAGTGGGCTGCATTGAGTGGCAGAGCTGCTGCCAGCAGCAGCAGTGGTGGTGCGGCAGGTGCTGGTGGGGGGCCTGCTGGTGGCTGGGTGGCGCCTGTGCTGTGGTTCAGGTGAGAGTGCGGTGGCTGCCCGCAGCAGCAGCAGCGGCGGCGACAGGCAACCAAAAAGCATCAGGGTGCCTGTGCCCACAAGCATGCACTTGACAGTTAGCAAAGCATGTAGGCGGTGTGCAGCAGTGGCAGGATAGCTGCGGTTGCACCTTGTCGGAGGGTACCCCATCAAGTCCTGCTGCCATCCCTATTGTGCACTTCGTGTTCAAGGAACGGCTGGCGGTGCTTCTGCCAGCCCAGCAGCAGCAGCGCTGTGCTGCAGGGCGGCATGCATTGCGGGATCAAGCACTGCCTGCTGGAGTGACCCTGTACCATCACTGACACACCTCCCTGCTTGTGTAGGCAGTGAGCGTGTGCTGGGCAGAATCGCCGCAGCAGCATTGCAACCTTTGCATGGCGGGTGCGGCTGCCCCAGCAAACCCATCTTGGCGCGGCTGCTTGGCTGCATGCTTCCGCTGTGCCTTGCTGCTGCAGGTTTGCTGACGCTCCTCGTGGCAATGATGGCGATGGTGATGGCGATGGTGACGACGGCCTGCAGGAAGCTGCACCTGCCGCGGCTGTCGAGGCTGCTGCAGGATTTATGGGATTGGAGGAGCAGCAAGGCGAGCCGCGTCTGGACGACAGCAGCAGCAGCAGCAGCAGCAGCAGCGCTGACGAGTCGGAGGCATCAGATGAGGGGAACATGGTATCAGCGGATGAGGGCAACCAGGATGCTGGCGAGTCACAGCAGCAGCAACACCAGGGTGCAGCAGCAGCGGCAGGCGCAATGGAGGGGCACCGGCACGGCCTGCCGCAAGCAGCAGCGGGACAGCATGCAGCAAGCAGCACCGCAGGTGCCACCAATGGCGCTGGCGCTGCAGCAGTTGCTGCACCTACTCCACGCGTTGTTCCAGCACGGTCTGGCATGCTGTGCCAGGCAGCGCCGGAGCTTCCTGCTGCAGCAACAGAGGTGGCTGCTGCCTTGGGCTGGCTTCCAACGGACCAACATGCCGGCATGCTGGCTGTTCAGCTGCAGCAGGCCCGCAGTGCCAACTGTGTGTGCGCGCTGCTGCTCGAGTGTGAGGATGTGCAGCCTGCGTTCAACAGCAGCAGGGGAGGCTGCAACATAGACATGCAGCTGGTGATGCTGCGGGGGCATGCTGTTGGCGAGCTGCCGCAAGGCCTGGAGGTGGTGCCTGCAGGGCAGCGGTGTTGATGCCACGGCGTGACGCATTCTGTGGCGCACGAACGCTATGGCTTGAATGGGCAGCTTTATTGTGATGGTATCGCTGTGGCCTTGTATGTGGGCACAGTATGTTTCTTCTCACAGGGGCGCAGCATGTCCCGCTGGACGTCCAGAGGGCTCATGGTGCATCGCTTGCTGACACGGTTCTTCACCTGGGAGCAGCCTGGAGCCTCCCAATGCGAGGTCGTCAGCACACCGACTGATTCATCATCATATTACCCATTCAAGCCATAGCATCAGCGCCATCGGCCCCGCGCCCGGGGCGGAAAGAGGAGGGAGCACTGCTCCAGAATGTTTGCATGCATTGCGCACATCCCAAGACTTGACAAGAAAAGCAGCAATACACGGTGACACCATCAGACATCTTCCAGAACTGCCCCAAATATCATCAGATACAAAACGCAACACCTTGATTGACGAATCAGCCATGGACAAAACGCTGCGCAACTTTTCAGCACACCGACTGATTGTGCCTTGTTGTGGGCAGGTCCTTCGTTGGCAGCAGCTGGAAGCTCCAGCAGCTGCATATGCAGCATGCGCATGCTGCGCTGCAAAGACTTGGGTTTGCTTGGCACTTGTTCCGTGCGCAACCCAGGGGTAAAGCGCTGCAGGTTAACAACGTTGAACTGTCACAGAGGTAGCTGTGTCCGTTCTGGCGCATTGCCACTGCCACGGTCATCGTGGCACGGTGTCGGGTACCATCGTTTGCGTATACATGCATTGTGAACGGTTGTAGGGAACTTTACATGCAATGTGGCAACTTGCTACCCAGGAAACCCATGCAAAGATACTGCACATTGATAGCAGTCAAGAGTCAATTACTTAGATACACAATGAGAGCAGTCAAGAATCGAGTTTGAGGTGGGCAATTACAATCAGATCTGCTAGGCTTTTGTTTGCCAAAAACACACATGACATAATGATATAACTTTTAAAGAGGTCAGGATAATGAGGTATGTACCAGGTCAGTTATTGGCCCTGTCCAAATCTACAACACATGACCATCATGACCAGAGCGCAAAGCCGGCATCAGCTTAGGGCGATTGACAGGCAAGGCACGTATATGCATGAAACGATGGCAGAACTCGATCCGCCAACAACTGGAGGATAGCAGTATTGATGCTACTGCAAGCAAGTAAACCCACCCCGTATCAGGCCCCAGCGCATACAGCAGCCATCTGTGTTGCATGCTGCTCCTTCCAGCACCAACAGTATACCAGCAAGCAGAAGCTTGCCAAATTGAAAGTACAGTGCGACCCATTGCAAAATCCTTGGACACGAAGACTGGTCGTGCATAACCAACACAGCACTTCTGGCACGCACACCATGCATACCCAGAGCCTGCAGCCGTCTGCGTGGCTTTTGCAATTGTGTTTGGGTAACCAGTGTCCCACAGGCGCCACTCGCCACACAATGTACGTTGCGTCGTCAATGTGCCTGCATTGTGTCAAGCAAAGCACTCCTGACTCACCCTGTTCAGTGACGTGAAGCTCACACACCTGCCAACGGGTGGCAAGCGATGCGGGTGCCCGAGCAAGACGAGCCCCGGGATGCGCCAGAACGTGTGCAGCCCGGGGAAAGCAGCAAGGGCCGCGACGCTCACGACCCATCGCTGTCCCCTGGCCAACGAGACGCATGAATTTAATGCATTAATGGACCAAGCTTGGATCAAGCAGTTGGTGACACATCTCGCCATACCTCTGCCATCAAACCACCTTGAGCATAGCTCTTACGACACCTGAGCGACACGACACCCTGCTCCTTCATCACCCTGGGGTTTTCACCACAACACGCATCACCACAACAGTTGCACAGCATGCTCTGGGTGCACAGCACTTCAGAGCACGCAACAGGCTACCTCTGAATCAACGCACGCGCCTCTTGTGCATACCGCTGATACCATGACACCAGCCTGGATGCACCAATTGTTGAAACATCATGGGCGGCCATGCAGTAGATGATCAAAGACTGCTCCAACCGCACAGCTGCTGTGCGGTGCAGCTGCGATCTGTGGTGCTGCCTGTGGGAGCCAGTGCTATGCTGTTGCTGTGATGCACGCAGCACAAGGTCCCACACCCGTAGCGACCGCGCTTGGCAAGCAACGAAAGATGCAGACATGCGATAGCCGATCAACACAACTTCATGCTACCAGTCCTAGTACCTACGCAACAGCACGGCTCAGCAAGTGAAGCACAGCCCATACAAGCAGGCGCATCATCAGCATACATTTCTACAAGATACACCTGGGGTACTGGCTACTGCTGGCCAGTGCACAGCTGCGGCCGCCATCGCCACACAAGCATCATGGAAAGGAAAGGACATGTACGGAGGAACGATTGGGTTCTGTGCGGTGGTTGGCAACGCCAAAAGACAGACGGCCAGCAGCCGAGTTGAATTAGGGACAGCGGGTGCTTATAGCAGCCAAACAGCGCTACAGGCTGCAGCAGTGTAAAGAAGACACACGCTGACCCTGCGCACTAGTACACGCGATTCTTGCCCCCAGAGCCGGCATTTGCACGGAGGCAACGGCCTGCTGCTTGGCACCGATCACGCAACCTCAGCCAAAGCGCACCACAGCTGCATGATCAGCATCACCGGGTGTGGCAGCAAGTGCTGCTTGCCGCATGCAGACAGCCAAACCACCCGACAGCACCAAACCGCCCTTACAAGTGGCTCTATTGGAGCACAGGCCTGCTGTGTCAATGCCCAACCACCGGCTCCATTATGCTGAACAATGCCACCACAGTGGCAGATGCAAGAACTGCAGGTGACTAACCAACGCAAGCACTGACAGTCGATGCTTGCTTGCAGTGCTACCCAGCAGACTTGTGCTTTATAGTGGCCCTAAGCAACGGCCGGACTAAGCAGTGAGAACCTCTGTGCATGCCCCTGTGCGCCTGATTCGCACGCGGCTATGCTGCTGTGGCAATGAACAACCACACTGATGCCCCGACTGCTTGTGAAAAGACTTCATTGTCAGATACGCTAGGCTGCAGGCGTCTGTGGTGTAGCTCTGCAGCCTGCTGACACACACACACACACACACACACACACACACACACACACACACACACACACACACACACGCACGCACGCACGCACGCACGCACACCCCCCCCCCCCACAGACACACAGACACAGACACAGACACACAGACACACACAGACACACAGACACACCACCATGCCAATGCCGTGCCAGCACACCCACTGCAGCCACTGAGCACGCTACTAAGTGTGCTGCAGTACATGCACTGTGCACTTATGCAGGCGTTGCCTTGCCTCTCAGCCTCTCCCGAGCCCCCATTTCCCCAAAACACTCCCATGCACCGCTGCAGGTACGCAAGGTCATAACCAATGTTTACGTGTACAAAATGCGGTGTGCAGTACGCCCACACAGCTGTTCATGCATGCCATTGCACAGCTGCAGGCACACCACAATCAAAAACAGTGCGAGGTATTCCTTCCACTGCCAACCTGCAGCTTGTGCACCCTCGATACTTGCCTGCCGCGCCGTTGCAAGCCACGGCAAGGGCAAGGCACGCATCACTCTAGCATGGAGCAACACCACCGGCTGCAGGCACGCAATGCGCCAACAACCCACCACTGTCAATAGTGTACCCAGCCGAGCAACTGCAATTGGTCAGCAGCGCAGAACACATCAGCAACAGTTGCCACAACCCTTGGGTGTAGAAGATCAGCAGCAATCAAGCTGACCACAGCAATCAGCATACAGGCACGTAGTACCCGCCGCTGCACAGAAGCCCCCAAATAATCAGCCAAGACGCTGCAGCCAGACAAACAGGCACAACCCCAGCTGCTCATACTGCTGCATTGCCAGCAGGCGCTACAGCAGCAGGCGCTGCTGCCAGCTGCTGCTGCTGCAAGTCGCCCACAGCAGCTGCATCAACACCAGCCGCTGCAGCCATCGCCGACAGCGTGCTGCTGCTGCTGTTGGCCTGCGCATTGTTGTTGTTGTTGTTGGCGTGCTGGTGGTAACCGCTGCCAGTCACGCTGGTGTTGCGGCGCTTGCTGCTGCCGGGGAGGCAGTCGCGCGGCTGCTCCGTGCTCATCAAGCGCGTGGCTGTGACTGTGTTGGCGGTGGCGTTGGGCTCCACTGGCCTGGCCCAGGTCTTCTCCTTTGTGTTGGGGTTGTAGTAGTAGGGCTGCAGCGTAAGTGGATCCTGGAACTCCTGCCAGCCCTCAGGCAGCTTCGTCCATACACACGTCCTGCAGGCATGCAGCCAACACAGGTACGCAGCACGCACACGGGTCAGCAACCACATGACACGCATCAGGCACGGAAGCAAAACTCCACAAGCAGTCTGCCTACGCAGCAACTTCAGGAGGTGGGCAGCTGTAAACCCGCTGCATTCCAACAGCCCAAAGTCAGCGTTGTGTCAGCCCCGTCACACACACTCTCACCTGAAGCCCTCCATGAGTGCCTTGCGGTCCAGCTTGCGGCCGATGAACACAATCTGGTTGATGCGCGTCTCGTTCTCGCCCCAGGGCTTGTCACTGGGCCCGTAACAGATGGTCTCATGCACGCCCTGAAACACAAACCGCTGGTTGCCGTAGCTCTGTGGAACAGCCAGCAGTACGACACCAGCAACAGCAGCAGCAGGGCAGCAAGAACAGCAAGCATGAGGAGGCTTCGCAGAGGAGGCTGCTGGTACCACGCAGTGTACCCACAGCAGCTGCTGTGCACACTGCTACCCAGTGCACGCCAGCAGTACGTTGCAGCACCACGCTCTGCCACGTCCGAGACCGCCGTTGACTGCCCGTACTTCATGTTCGACCCTGCACGTGCACGTGTATTCCTAGTAGCTGCTGGTGCAGGAGCCTGATGCTGCCAAGGCACAAGGCTCAGCCCAGCTGCAAGCGCGACATCGGCAGCCCGCTGCACTCACGTGCACTGCCAGCACGCCCTTGCATCTGAAGATGTCCTTAGCTTTCTCAGCCAGCAGGTCGCGCATGAACATGTTGAAGCGGTACTCGTCCAGCGGACCCCGCGCAACGATGCCCACACTGCCAACACCGCTCAGGTCATGCAGCTGCTTCCTGCGACGCTTCGGCCGCCGGTCACCCTGCGACAGCATAGCCACACAGGCAGCAAGGCAGGCCCGTCAGAGGATGCTCTGTCGAGAAAAAACTTGGGTGCGAATCTGCAGGCAGACCAACCCATCAAGTTGACAACGCAGCAGACAGCAGCTGGCTGCAAAGCAGGCATAGCCCACTGCAGGTGCAGGTACAACATGCCGAGCCTGCCATGCTCCCCGTAATGTAAGCAGAACTGCTTGCAGCACAACACTGGGGGCAAGCTGCTCACTGCTGAGAGGCTGCAGCATGTTGCACAATGCTCACCTTGTTGTAGCACTGCCCTGTGCTCTCTTCCGCCGTGCCGCATGCCTGCCGCTTAGCGCCGCACGGGCCAGCACTGCAAGGACCAGCACTGCAGGGATCCGCTGCCGTTTGGCTGGTTACCTGCGAGGAGGTAGCCTGCTGCTGTTGCTGGCCTTGCTGCTGCTGCTGCTCCAATCGTTGCTTCTTATGCTGATGGTGCTCGCAGCACACGGCTGTGCTGGACGCCGGCTTTGCTGCTGCGATGCCGGCAGCAGCGTTGCCGCCAGCAGTGTCGGCAGTTGCGCCGCCGCCCTCTGCGCCACCCTCATCGCTGCTGTCTTCACTGTCACTGCCAGACTCGTCCGTATCACTGAGCTCCAGATCCGACCCTGAATCGCTCTGCAGGAAATCGGGGTCCACCTGCAGCGCCTTGTTCACGCTGAAGCTGTTGTTCTCCAGCAGCAGGGACAGAGGAGGCTCACCACCCTCCTTGTTGAGCCTGCACTCCAGCAGCTGCGCTGACTGGTTGATGCGGCGCACTGCTGCCTGCACCACAGCCAGCTGCTCCTGGTCAACCAGATCAGTCTTGTTGAGCAGGATGAGATCACTGAAAGCCAGCTGCTGTGCAATCTCGTTGATACCGCCAGATGCCTCCTCGTCAAGATGCTGTCGACAGCAAACAAGCAAAAGCAGCATGGTGGAGCAGACGTGTCAATACTGGCTACCACACAAAGTCGCAGAGCAGGCAGCTCTCTGACAGGATAGCTGCTGGCCAAGGCTTTCTTGTCAAAGCTCTGCTGGCTGGCTGGCTGGCTGTCAGCGCTAAACAGTGTTTGAAGCTGCCACAGCTGTGCGCACCAGCATGTGTACAGGTGTGTCACCAATTAGCTCCACTGGGATTGCGCAGCTGCACCACCGCCATTGCAGCTGCTGACAGTCACTGTTCTGTTCTGCTGTGCTGTCACAGCTGCATACTGCAACGCACGCACCTGCATCACATACCGGGTGTCCACCACACACCTGCAAATGCACGAGCAAGACCGTGTCAGTTGCCAGCATGCACTGAGCAAGCATGCCAATAGGCTAGTGGGCAACTGCTGGTATCAAGCATTACCACAGTGACGAAGATGCTATTGATATGCTGTTGAAATGCCCCCAGCAGTGGGGACTCACACTATGCTGTCCAGCCTGTAGCGGGACACGATCCAGGGGTTGGCAAAGAAGGTGAACGCCACCGGAGCTGGGTCTGCTAGACCCGTTGTCTCCAGAATGACCTGATCGACCCGCTTGTTGCGGTGCCTGGACCTGCGCTCAATCTCCGCCAGGGCCTTGACAATGTCCTTGCGCAATGAGCAGCAGACGCAGCCATTGTCCAGCGACACAAGGTCCTCCTTCTCGATGAGATTGTCCGCCACTGCAAACGCAACGAACCACCGTTGGTGTGTGGGCCTTGGGCCAGAGCATACTATCGCCCACCCCGTTTGTGGCCCGCCAACCTCGCACCCCGTTTCTGCGAGCAGAATAAACTCACCTAGCTCATTGTCGATGTTGACCTCGCCGAACTCGTTTTCAATGACGCTAATGTGCCGTTCTGCCCTAGCCTTAAGTATGTAGTTGAGCAGGGTAGTCTTCCCTGCTCCATGATAAATGAAATGTAAGCATATTGTTAGAGTTCATCCCACCTTCATCATGGAAGCCTAGCTGTACTAGTACTACGCTACGCCACTGTGCTACTGTGATCAGGCATACCTGCTCCCAAAAAGCCCGTGATGATGGTGACAGGTATCTTATTGCTTTGCTGGGCATTTAGGGCCTGCTGGCCAGCGCTAGTGAAAGCTCTTGCAGCCATTGCCTCAAGCTGCTGCGATGTGTCTAGCTCATCACAAAACAGTAATATATCTCGGAAGGCTAAGTGCAACATACATGAGCAACGTGCGGCCTCTGGCTCGTCGGCAGCCTCCTCGGGGCAAGGTAGTAGGCTAGTACCAGGCAGGCAAATGCCTCACCTCAGCCTAGTCAGATCTGTCGGAGGCTCATGAGCGCTGCGTCGATAACTTTTTCCATTGCCATAATTAACATCAAGCCCCCTTGCTTGGTTCCGGCAGCGTGTTGGCGGGCGTCATTCAAACCTACTCACGCACATGCCTGATGGCAGCTGATGCGCTGTTCAATCTGCGGAGACGCCCATAATGGTTGTCAGAAAGCCACGTGCATGCCCTATGCCATCTTGCGCTTGTTTGTCTGGTTGACCGGTTTGACTGCTTGCTTGCACTGCTCTGAGATGGGCAGCAACCGTTGGGAGTTGGGAGTCACATCATGCAACCCAGCAAAGTGCCTAGCCTAGGCAGCGATGCTACAATCAATCAGGTTTTGGCCGACATGCTCAGCACGACCACAGGCGCATCTGAGAGATATGACATCCAATGTTTCTGCAACATCCTGCTGCTTTAGCTGCTCACACGCTAAGCAAAACCATTTTGCTGCCAGCCAGGTGACCTGGCTTCACCCACTCACTAGGGCCTGTTCTGCTGTGCTGGATGCGTGCTAGCCGCTGTAAGCACCATGAGCCAGGCCCTGGGGGCTCGCAACCACCTGTGGGCGATTTCAACCATCCAATCAATGGAACCAATAGGCCCTGGCCAATATCGACAAGGTGACCCTCAGTGGATCTGTTCTGGGGTGGCACGTGCCACGTGCACGTGCTTTTGGCGGAGATCTGCCAGACCAGTGGTCAGCACAACAGCAGCAGCAGCAGCAGCAGCAGCCACGCGCAACTGCTGCTACAGCAGCAGCGGCGCCGCTGCTGCACGAGAGTCAGAACGGATTCCGCCCCAAGCGCAGTTGTGCTGACCATCAAAGCGTGCTCAGCGAGGTCCTTAATGGCAGGAAAGCTGAGGGAAAGGAGTCATATGTGTTGTTTGTTGACACCTTCAAGGCATTCCCTACGGTCTGGCTTGATGGCTTGTTCCAGAAGCTGTGGGATAAGGGTGTGCGTGGCAAGATGTTCCGTGTCTTGTACAACTTGTATCAGGGCGCGCAGCGTGTGGTGTCTCATGAGGGTTGCACCACGGATAGGTTCACCTGCGACCTTGGCCTGCATGAGGGTGATGTTATTTCGCCCACACTGTACCTGTTGTTTATCGACGACTTGCTGCGTGACGTGCATGCAAAGCACCCTGGCGTTACCCTCATGGGCCCTCGTGACGAACCTGCAGGCCAAGTTGTGGCAGCCATGCAGGCTGATGACTTTGTTGCTGTCTGCGGGTCTCTGTCTGAAGTTCAGGCTGTGGCTGCAACTGTTTACAATTACAGTTGCCAGTGGCGCTTCAAGCTCCACAGCTTGAAGTCTGCCGTCATGCATGTGCTGCCAGCAAGACAGACCAGCCAGCTGGTCGACTCCGGCATTGTTTGGAACAATGTCCCTGTGCCTGTTGTATCGGAGTACTGCTATCTTGGCCTGTGGTTCAACAATACCTGTACATGGACCACACATTTTGAGAAGATGCTGGCTAAGGTGCAACGTGTGAAGGGTGCGCTCATGCCAATTTGGAAGAGCCGCAGCATCAGTGTGGAGGTTAAACGCATACTGTTGCTGACGTGTGTCCGTCCCATTGTCGAATATGGCAGTGAGGTTTGGTTTCCGTCCACAGCTAGGCAACTGCAGCTGATTGACAAAGTGCAGACAGACATCATCAAATGCGCAATGCGCTGTGGCAAGGAGCGCCCATGCTCTTCAGCTCTCTTGGCAGAATGGGGTGTGAAACCGTTGCATATGTGGCTTCATCAGAGGGCTTTGGAGTACTACTACAAGATTCAGCGTATGCAGGGCGTTCGGCTGCCAAATCAAGTGTTTACAGCTGAGTGGAGGCGTCCTAGTGGTGCTGTGGCGGTGACACCGTGGCACAAGTATGTGCAGAGCCTGCTGTGCAAGTATGGTGTGAATGTTGTGACCGCGGAAGGCAGAGCCAGTGCGTGCAAGAGCCATGTCAACAAGCAGGTCAAGACACTACATGCTGAAAGGATTGCATGTGAAACGTTGGAACACTCCACTCTGAGTCGGTATGTGGCTCATGTGCATCCCTCTCATGTTGATGCTATGGGTTTCAGGAGGCCTAGGCCGTACTTGCGTTCAGTGGCAATTCCACGTGGTATTGAATTGCTGTTGCGCGTTCGTATGGGTTGTCTGTGTGTACATGAGCGTACTAGTCAGTTTGGCGGTCGCAGAGCTAACTCCACTTCAGGATGTCCTTGTTGTGGTGCAGAAGTTGAGTCTTTGTCACACTTCATGTTTGATTGCCCTGCTACTTCTGCTCAGAGGGATGATATGTTTGCTGAGATCAGATCCCTGCCTGGTTGCGCTGAAAAGTTGCGCAGCGTTTTGTCCATGGCTGATTCGTCAATCAAGGTGTTGCGTTTTGTATCTGATGATATTTGGGGCAGTTCTGGAAGATGTCTGATGGTGTCACCGTGTATTGCTGCTTTTCTTGTCAAGTCTTGGGATGTGCGCAATGCATGCAAACATTCTGGAGCAGTGCTCCCTCCTCTTTCCGCCCCGGTGGGGCGCGGGGCCGATGGCGCTGATGCTATGGCTTGAATGGGTAATATGATGATGATGAGACCAGTGGTCAAAACAATGCAAGTACTGCAAGACTTACAACTAGAAAACATGTAAAAGAACCGATTTAACGGCTCTTGACATGTAGCTGAGATATCACAACACCCACCCTTCAAGGGGTAACACCCATGTGATAAGCGGCGGCACTTCTACCTACCCCTTTAAGCGCCCATGTTGCTGGTTGTCTTGTGCAGCATTATTATGCGCACAATGAATATACACAGAATGGGGCGCAGCTCTGCTCAACTTCGCTGCGAAATGCGGGGTGGATGGCTGAGGCTTCACTGATGGCAACATATGATCATCATCATCATATCATCATATTACCCATTCAAGCCATAGCATCAGCGCCATCGGCCCGCGCCCACCAACAACATCATCATCATCATCATATTACCCATTCAAGCCATAGCATCAGCGCCATCGGCCCCGCGCCCCACCAACAACATCATGATGATGACCTGTGTTGCACGTTGAATCGTGTGTACACGTGCAAGCTTGCACCACACAGCTAGATTGGACGTCACATAACTGATCCTCGGTGTTCAAGAAGACCCGCTGCCTGTCACAGCTGCTCTGGCAGTCTTGGTCATCTCCACCAGCACTTCCTTGACAGCAGGACGGCTCTCAGCAGGCCTGCAGCAGGTGCAGGTGTAGCAGCAGCAACATTGGTGGTGAGTGACTGCCAGAGCATCGACGTCGTAACAGAACTGCTGCTTGTGACAGACCAGCTCACGCTTAATCTCCTGCATCTAAGGGGTGCTCGATTGTGCACTCTTGCAGTGCCCCTCCAACGGAGATCATGTGCGTCATGGGTGCAGGTTCCACAGTGTAATGTGGAGTATGCAAGGAAGAGCATGTTTACTTGCGCGTTGTGCCTGCTTCAACCGCACACAAATGTACCCTGTGAGTTGCAGTGTCAGCCGTATTAGATGCTGACTGGCAACACAGATTATTATGTTGATGACGATGATAGGGAGCAAGCTCGCCGCAATCCTGTTGATGACGCGGCCTTGCCATGCCTGTTGGCTCAAGCTCCCAACACGGTGCATGCTGGCAGCAATGCTGGGTGCCTGTATCAAACTAAGGTAATGTGCTGCTTGGTGCCTGCATGGTTGACCAGCTCCGGCTGCTCAGACAGGCTCTGTGCCTGAGGCACCACCCTTTGGTCTTTAACGAAGAAGCCCTGCCAAAGTGATGGACACCTTGGGACATTGCACAACATAGACTTCACACAACAAACTCAAACCTCGCTACGTGACATGCGATCCACACAGAACCCACCTGATGAATGGCAGCCGCAGCTTGAAGCTCTGCTCGTTGCGCGTGACCTGCATGTCCAGCCCCAGGCGGTCCATGCCCAACATCCGTGCGTCCGTCACGCCCAGGCCCACATAGTGTGCCACCATGTCTGTCATGTCCTTGATGTGGCTGGCCTCCCCGTTCATGTGGCCGGCAACATGGTGCGCGAACGAGGACACTGGGTCAGGCTTGGCTGCTATGTAGTCGTCAGCAGTCACCTGCAGGGTGCGCAGTCGCACCAGCAGGACATGCAACACACGGTACGTGTGTACACGCATGGTCCACTGCTGCAGTGCTGCTGTTTCTCGTTTAGCAGCATGCATTGCATTTACATGTACCGGCATGCATAGGCAGTGCCATGCAACGCTGTTGCCAAAGATGCGGGGTGGTGACACAGGACTGGCATGCATGCACCGGCTGCTCAGACATGCCATAACATGTGTGCAATGTGAGTACTGGGTCTCAGAAAGCCCTGTCTGCTATCAACGGCCAGTTGCAACTCACCGATGCCACACGCCCGAAGCCTCCCACAAATCTGCCTCCCTTCAAGTCCTCAACCCTGAACCACCGAAAGTCACCAAAGTCGACGTAGAAGGCATTGGGGTACTTTGCCAGGAACGTCTCACGCACTGCTGCGTGCTCAGCCTCTGGCACCGGCTTGGCTGCACCTGTCAGGGTGAAGCGGGCATCCTGGAGGCTCTGCGGCAGCAGCAGGTGTGGTTTTGTGGTTTGGTGGAAGAGGAAATGGAAGACAGCAGCAGCAGCAGCAGCAGCAGCAGCAGCAGCAGCAACAGCACAAGTGTGGTCAGGGCCTGCTTGCAGACGATTGCTGCATGACAACCAATCAAACACGTGTGCTGCCTGGCAGATACAACACAACCACACCCAGTCAACAGGGCACACCCTGTGCTTGCGGTACCTTGAAGCCTGGTGCCGTGACAGTGATGCTGCAGCGTCCGTCCGCCTGCAGGTCAGCCGTGTGTGGCGACAGCGTGCTGGTAGCAAGCAGGGGCCTGCCCTGCGCATCCACTGCAAACTCCACTACACTGCCAAATGGGAAACCTGCACTTGAGGCATGGCTGGACACTGTGCTCAGCACAGCATTCCTGCAGAGAACATGCGGCGGTTGTGTCATATGAACCGCATGTGATTCAAGTTGCGGTGCATGCTGCCCATCTCTGTATCTGCGGCTGCGGGCAAGCGTAAAGCCTAGCCAAGCACGCGGATGATGCCACCTTGTGGGAGGGCTGCAGCAGCAAGTAATAGCCCACACCTTTCAGGCTTTGTAACAACAGCAAACCGGTCGAAGCACTGCTGGCCCAAAAATGGAAGGAGAGGCATTATACATGTTGCGTGTTGGCGCATGTACTGGCAAAATCAGCAGGTGTTGACTGGACGTGTGCTGCCTGCTCATCAGCCAGCTGACTCACGTAGCCAGAGCCATCAATGTGCGTGCATCTTCCGCTGCTGTGGGACGTGCTGCTGTCTTCTGGTGCTGCTGGAACGCTGCAATTTCAGGGTCCTGGCCCTCCTTGTACACGTCAGGCACTGCTGCTGCTGCTGCAGTTGTGACTGCCACACCAGCATTGATTTAAAAACGATGAAAAGACGAGGATGTGACCGCACATCAGAAGCGGTGTAAGGCAGATAGCAGGTATGTCAATCACAGGCCCTGCATACCACCTACCGCAACGCATCTAGACTGTGCAGCACAGAGTGGCCGGTGCCTGCATGCTGTGCTCCATAATGGGCTGCTTCTACAGATTACACTGAGTGCAGCATAAACCAGCACACAACCTGCCATTTTGTTTTTAAAGGCAGCACTGCTGGTGCTTGTGAGTGTGTAGCTGAAAGCCTGCAGAGCTAAGTGCAGGCACCGTTCCGCAGCTCACCTGCCCTGCTGCTGCGCCACGCAGGTGCTGCTGCAGAAACCTGCTGCTGCCACCTCTGCGCTGCAGGTATGCTGCACCCCCTGAGGCTTGGCCCTGCAGAACACCAGACACAGCTGGTATGCTTGCAATCCCTGGCAGAACCTCAAGGTACATCTGCCTGTTGCGCATATCATGAAAGCTGTGACAGCAAGGACATAGCACATTGTATTTCACCTACGAAAACAAGAAGCCTGGCGGTGCTTACTTGTGCATGCAAGCTGCCTGAGCGCCTCAGCACCCTGCGCCCGCAGAAGCATCAGCAGCGAGGGAGGGGTCAGGCGTCTAGTCAGCCGTTCAAGCAAACAAAGAAGGTGACAAGCTGTAGCTGGCTGATCAACTGGTGCAGCTAGCATGCGTGAAGGCACCTGCCTTGGTGCTACTGCATTTCTGCGCCAGGTGCATCCTCATGGGCATGTGTGAGAGTGGTGAGTGAGCACCCGCACGATGCTGAAGGAGCGTGCCAGGCGCGTGCACAGCGTGTGCGCATTGAAACGAACAATGTGCAAGAAACAACCTGGTGGCAAAAGCTAGCGCCTAATGGCGGACACGGTCTCGAGGTGACTAACGCCAGACCCTAATGACGCTGTGCAACCTCTTCACAATGTATACCCGCACTTGGCCAGAGCCCCTGCATCAACCTTCATTGCTCGATCCGGCTTTTGCACGCTCTACTTCGATTCATCACTTGAGCAGCAGTACTATTGGGGCTTGTGATGCCATTCTTCCGCTCAGACCGCAAGAAAGCATCCGGTGAAGCACAAACAACCGGCAATGAATATTACCCAATGGTAGATCCCTTGCAGGAGTCTGCACTGGGCCCTGGCAGCAGTGGACATGCTGGATGGGGTCATGGAGCAAGTCATGCAGCAGCGTACCCGCACGTGCCCAACTTGGCAGAACCATCTGCTCCACCTCTGCCGCACACTGAGTTAGAGCAGTATGGTAACGTTGGTGCGAGGCATCTACACCCGCACAAGCATCAGCAGCCATCAGCAGCAGGCAGCGGCAGACCTGGGCAGGCGCTAGTTGCTACACCCAAGATAGAGGCACAGCCCTGGGTGAGAATGGCATTCGGAAGGCATAGCCCGTGCATAGCACTTGAGGCTCTGCTACGTGCTTGTGGTACAATTGCAGCGCTTGTTACCCAAATTTGAGCAATATGTGTATGCATGCATGGATATGTTGGTGCCTTGCAGCTTGGGTTGCGAGTAATCAGTGCCACCGCAGGCATGTATGCATCTGTGCTGGACGCTATCTGCTTGCCAATGTGACACAGGTCAAGGAACTATGGAGGGCCTAGCTGCCAGGACTGTAGGCGTCGCCCGAGTGGACCTGCGGCGACCAACGTGAGCAGCAGGCAGCGCCAGCAGCATCCTGGTGCAGCCGGCATGCAGGCACAGCGCATCGCTGGCAGAGAAGTGCACAACAGCTGCGCTTGCACCAGCAGAGTGGAAGCAGGGCTTGCTGTGCGTAGAAATGTCAGTGACACAAGCAGGGGCAGTGGCTGGCAGTTGAAAGGCAGGCTTTAATTTGGCTGGTCTTCTGTGAAGTGCGAGTCAGCTCTCAGCAGCAGCAAAGTGATCGCAGCATGCCTCCGTAACTAGCAAGTACGTATGTTTCAGCGGGCAAACATTGCACACGCTTGTCTTGCTATGGCATCAGCACGCTGCCAAGAACAAGAAGCGTCAATGGTGAGCAGGCATCAGTTGCAATCCCGTCTGCTGTTGCTGCTGCTGCTGCTCCTGCTGCGGATGCTGCCGCTGCCTGCAGCTTCCCCTGGCCTGAGGACTATGACGCAGGCAACATCCTGTTCAGGCGTGGCGGCAGGCATGAGGCCAAGCGGGGCAGGGGGCGGCCACGCAACGAGTGAGTGGCTGCAAGCCTTCACACAGCCACCAGCTTGCAGTTGCTGGCTGCAGCAGCAAACCACAACAGCACCGTGCGTTGGCAGCATGCTTACCATGCTGCTGGCTTGGCTGGCAGTGTATACTGATGCAACGGTTGACTGGCAAGCCAGGACATGCCTGCTTGGTCTTGATCTCCAGTACAAGAGCCAGGAAGGTGATCAACAGATGACTGAGCTCACCCTACTAATGCTCTGCAGGCAGCCACCACTGGTGGGCTATGTAGCAGATTATGACGGCTCCTACTACCCCCAGCAGCAGCCAGCGTATGGCTATCCAGTCGGCCAGGGGCAGCAGCAGCGGCAGCAGCCCCACCGCCAGCAGCCGACTGGTGCTCGGCTGAAGGTGATGCGCTGCGTGCAGCTCAAGGCGCCTGAGAGCAAGCGCGCTCTGCTGGACTTTGGCCTGGGAGTGGGCGTCGACCTTGATCGACAGGTGATTATGTATAGGTGTTGGTGTCTAACGTGCGTCTTGCCTAATGTTGGCAGCAGGTGGAATTGTGGTGTAGTGCGTGCAACAGCAGTGGAGCGGATTCCTGCAGCTACCCGGTGCTCCTTTGCATACAATCTTGCTTACATTTGTTCTGAGTCTATTGCACATTGCTTGCATATGTGCTAAGCCGTGCATTGGATCTCACTACGCAACTTGGAAGGCTTGTGTGCGTCACTTCACACACGCTTTGCTGCAGTGGTTGCTCGAGTGTTCTGAAACTGCCCAGGTTGTGCGTCCTGCAGGGGTTGCAACTTCACAAGCTGGGGTTTAGATGTCATATCTTGAAGCTCGATGCTGCCTTGAACCTGCCTCTGTGCCTCATCATGCTCACGCGCTGCCTGCTGCACTTCTGGCTGGTGGTGTTGCCTGCAGGAGCTGCATGGCGTCGCTCGCCTGAAGGTGGCGGACCTGATCAGCCTCAAGCTGCTGCGGCAGCCGCTGCTGAAGCTAGGTGGGGCCTGGCCCCTGCCCATCAGGAGCGGCATGGCGGTGCGTGTCAAGTACGAGGTGCCGCTGGTGCACCTGGGCGAGTTCTGGCAGCCGCCGGCACGGCTGATGGTCAGGTGGGTGACCAGGGGAGGGCGCTGTGCAAGATGGTGGATGATCAGTGTGTGCAGTTGTGTGAGCAGCGGGTAAACTTCAGCCTGCAACAGGCATTGGGTGTGGGTTGCAGTGGACTTGGCGACTGCAGAGCGGGAACTCTGTAGATTAGTACAGCCCATGCTTGCATGATGGTGTATGACCATGTTATGCCATGCAGTGCTGGACGGCACTGTGTATGCTGGGCATGTGAGCCACATCAACAAAGGATTTCACGCTGTTTGTTTCACCAGCACCGAACATGTGTGTGCAGCCACCTCGCACGTGCTGATCAGTGCTGACATGCAGCGGAACATGCTGTCGTGCGCTCGGTCTGCAGGCTGGATAATGACGTCGGCACAGGCGTGCACCTGACGCCCACAGGCATTGAATTTGACGAGCGGCGGCTGACCCTGGGCAAGAGCACCGAGGTGAGCCGGCAGGCAGGGCTGCTGCAGCATGCGATTGCTCACAGCTGTGAAAGCACTCAGCAAGTGCATGCAGTCATGAGCTTGCAGTTGTTTTCCAGGTTTTTCATCATGATGCTCATCTTGAAGCATACACTCGACTCCAACTTACCCCACTGCTTTCTGCATGATGGTAAGCGCGTTCAATGGTCATGTGCATTGACTCCCAACATTTGCATGAAGCATCGTAAGCCAGTCTATTGACGAAGAACCGCCGAGGGCGCAGAATTGCAACAGCACTAGCAGCTGGAGCACTGGCTGCCAACATGCTGGCCAAGCACTGCCCAAAGCAGGCTGCTTGCAGGGGGGGCTGTGTGCCGCAATGCGTGTGTGGAGCGCTGTCATTTTCAGGTGTACGGCATGCACTGCAGGCACCACCTTGCAGTATAATCGCATTGGTTCACGTAGTACTATGTGTGTCTGGTGCTGGCGCTGTTGTCAAGTGCAGGTGCGGGCTGGTGCCACGCTGCGCTTCCCGCGCACACTGCCCATCGACAGAGACGACCCTGACGCGTTCAAGCTGCAGGTTCACCGGCTAAGCCTGAAAACCTTGTGGTGAAGATGTGAGGGAGAGGCAGCAGCCGGTTGCAAAACGAAATGCAGATATGCTGCTGGTCATTGTGTGTTTATCTTTAGGCTGGGATGCTGACCCAGCCCCCACAGTGGGTGGATTCAGCTTTGCTTACATGAGCAGCCGCGCATGCAGGGGTAATTGACACTTGCTTGCCTTTGCTTCTTCATCTTTTTCACAGTGGTGTACAGTGGGGCATGCTGTGCATGCTGGGCGCTCCCTGGTACCCTTAGCACGCTCTGGTCGGCATGCAAGGGGCTTGGCATAATGAAATCAAAGCTGCATATCAGAATGCATCAATGAACTCTGGGGACCGGATGATGTGTTGAGCTGTAAGGTGTTCAATGTCTTTGCAGTAATGGACAGGGGCTTGCAAGCAGTTGCACCGCTTGGCTGGGGCTACATGATGCCTCGCGTGCTTGTTATATTGTCAAAACTTGCTTGTGCACGTTTCACGTTGCAACCGCACTGTTGTGATGACGCGGCAGTTATGCAAGACTTGCATGTTGGCCGGGCCTCAAGATTTTTTGGCAGCTACAGATCGTTTAACTTACATTATCTTCAACGTGATGGATTTAATAATGGTTTGGAATGGCATTCAGCGGCTTCTGGGGTGAGAGATCTGGAGTGTCATTCAGAGTGACAAGGGGGGAGCCCAGAGATGATCCCATGGGAATGCAGCTCGCCTTCGTTCTGCACTTCTCGCTTGAACCGCACTTGCTGCTGGTGGCGCGTCGAAACAGCAAGATGGCGCACACCATGATGCGGTCGATGAAGTCTGGGGTGGCCCATTCTGCACCATGCCACACTCAGCTGAATCCATGCCTCACACCACGCCCAGTTATTCTTCGCTGCCCAGCAGTGGCCACGCAATCCACCAGCACCTCGACCACCAGCACCAGTGTCTCAGCTCGGCTGCCATCTAGCCATCTGGAGAGCTCAGTCAAGGCTTTGGAGCAGCTGAAGGCTAGTGCGATTAATCGTGAGTGTCTGGGCTGCCAGATCTGGGGGTTCCATCGGCGTGCCGAAGAGGCCCCGATGCACATCAGGCGAGCAGCGCGGGCATCTTGCAGCCGTGCACGTCAGAATGGGTTCCGCTTACACTCAATTGCTCAGTACGCCAGCACGCCATGCTCCTGGCTGGAGCTTGCAGCAGCAGCACACCTAGCCACGAGCCACACATGGGCTGCCATGCATGGCCTCTTGGCAGTCTGCATCAAATCAAACCAGCTGGCCACCATCAGCACTGTAGTTGGCCCATTGTAGAGCTTTCAAAGACTGTATAGCAGGCAGGCTCAGCACATGTTCAGCACACAAACCCCCAGCACAGCTGTGGCAGCGCCGACTGCGCCATCAATGTGCAGCGCATGCGGCATCGTCAGCAGCATTTAGGCCAGCCTGTGGCATGCATTTTTTGATATCAACGTGACTGTAAATTGGAACTGCTGGGCAGCTGGTGGGTTGGTATGCAGCTGGCATGTAGTGCCTCTCGTAATGCTGCGGGTGACAGCGTGCGTGCAAGTCATGTAGCATGTGCAGCAGCAGCATGGGAGCACAGCAGTATGTCTGCACTCAGTGTACACTGCGCCGTACTTGGTGGTGCAACTTGCCACTAGTCAGTGGTCAGCAGGGGTATGTGCATGCAGCAGCACAGCTTCAGCGGTGAAGCGCAGCTGTGCGCAGTCCGCACAGATGTGCAGCTTTGCACAGCTCACAGCCCAGTGCTATCATCCTGAACGTCTCGTCACACTGACATGCCCACCGTACTGCGGCCGGGGTGCGCACGGCTTTGCCTGCAGGCTATGCCTCTGAGACCAAGAACAGCATCATTGCCATGGGCCTCACCATCCATAATGCACCAGTGGAGCTGCGCGAGAAGCTGGCGGTGCCGGAGGCCGAGTGGCCGCGTGCGATTGAGGAGCTCTGCAGCTACCCCCACATCGAGGAGGCAGCAGTGCTGTCAACCTGCAACCGCATGGAACTGTATGTGGTGGCAGTGTCGTGGCACCGGGGTGTGCGCGAGGTCGAGGAGTGGCTCAGCAAGTCGTCTGGCGTGCCGCTGGATGAGCTGCGGCCGTACCTGTTCCTGCTGAGGGACAGGGACGCCACCCACCACCTGCTGCGCGTGTCTGGCGGCCTGGACTCGCTCGTGATGGGTGAGGGCCAGATCCTGGCACAGGTCAAGCAGGTGTACAAGGTTGGCCAGAACGCCAACGGGTTTGGCAGGCAGCTCAACGGCCTGTTCAAGCAGGCGATCACAGCCGGCAAGCGCGTGCGCAGCGAGACCAGCATCAGCACCGGCAGCGTGAGCGTCAGCAGCGCTGCAGTGGAGCTGGCGCAGTTGAAGCTGCCAACGCACAACTGGGCTGATGCCAAGGTGTGCATCATCGGGGCTGGCAAGATGAGCACGCTGCTGGTGAAGCACCTGCTGTCCAAGGGCTGCAACCAGGTGAGAGCATCAGCCGGGTCCAGCTGATATGATGCGGCTCTCAGCACATGCACATCTGGCCCTGTTGACGCCTGGGAGCTGTTGCTGGTGTACGCAGGGAGGAAGATCACTCTGCTTGATGAGCTGTTGTGTGTTTCAGGGGCAGGCAGCAAGGTCTTGCAAGCTGTGTATCTACAAGCGGCCTCTGGTTTCCCTCACTACAGCTGCATCTGCAGCAAACTGCTGTCTGCGAGCATGTTCAGATTCCTGCTGCCCGCTTGCCTGCACACTTTTCCAGTGCCAGCCTGGTGCCTGACCGTGAAACCTGACGTGGCCTCTGCTCTGCCTTTGCCCTGTCTGTCGTGTATCTGCGCTTAATCAGGTCACCATCCTGAACCGCAGCCTGCCCGGGCGCAGGCCCTGCAGGAGGAGTTCCCCGACATGCAGATGGACATCAGGCTCATGCCGGACCTCATGCAGTGCGTGGAGGACAGCGACGTGGTCTTTGCAGCATCAGGTGCGAGCTCTCACACATGCTTTGAGGGGGGATGCTGACATGCCTGGGTTGAGGTCACAAACCACATTGTCTGCTTGTTGGCAGCAATGCAAGTGTGTTGGTTGTGCGTCTGCAGGCATTGCAGCAGCTGTAGCTGCAGCCCTGGCCTTCTTACAAAAACGCCGCGGTCGAACCAGCCTTGCGTCCCTGCGCCCCACCATGAAGCTGGCCTCGGGTCAGGATGTGCAGCTGTGGTTCTTCACTGACAGGTGCTGCTGCCCACCCGCGTCTCCCTCTGCTGCAACTCCATGCAGGCAGTGAAGAGCTGCTGATTCATGCGGAGGACATCGTCAGCATGCCCCGCCGCAGCGACACCGTCGGCGGCGTGCGCCGCTTTGTGGACATCAGCGTGCCCCGCAACATCGCCCCCAACATCAACGCGGAGGAGCATGCAGGCATTGTGTACAACGTGGACGACCTCAAGGAGGTGGTGGTGGCCAACAAGGAGGCCCGTGCGGCAGCAGCAGCAGAGGCGGAGGTCCTGCTCAAGTGAGTGCATGGTGCACCGCTGCGGCTGTGGCTGTTGCCAGGTGCTGCGACAGCCGGTCCGGGAAATGGTCAGGGCCCAGGCGGGGTGGTGTATGCTTGTGGAAGCATGTGTCGCTGGAACCAGGGTGTGTTTACGTTGTGTGGTGTGTTGCGCTGTGCCTTCCTTGGCTTTTCATGAAGCTGCATGTAGCGTGTCGAGGTCCGCGCCCATCGTTGCCTTCTTCGCAGTCTGCTGCAAGCTGCTGACCATCATGCTGACCCTGCCTGTCTGGTTACCCGCTGCTGTTTTTGCTGTCGCTTTTAGGGAGGAGCAGCGCTCGTTTGAGGCGTGGCGGGATAGCTTGGAGACCGTGCCCACCATCAAGGCCCTGCGTGCCAAGGCCGAGTCCATTCGTGCAGCCGAGTTTGAGAAGGCACTCAGCCGGCTAGGCGAGGGCATGAGCAAGAAGCAGATGAAGGCCGTTGAGGAGCTGAGCAAGGGCATTGTCAACAAGCTGCTGCACGGGCCAATGACAGCGCTGCGGTGCGATGGCACCGACCCAGACGCCGTGGGCCAGACGCTTGCAAACATGGAGGCGCTGGAGCGGATGTTTGAGCTGTCGCAGCTCCAGGCAGCAGCAGCACCAGCCCGCAAGTGAGCTGGGTACTGTGCGGTGTGCGTGTTTCCAGCTAGCTAGTGACCTTCGTACTGCTGATCAGCTCAAGTGGCAGCTGCATGGTGGGTGTGGTGCCTGGAGGCTGCCTGCAAGCTTGGCGCAAGGTGCGACAGCTGCACCGAGAGGGAGCAGCACACAGCAAATGTGTGTGCGTGTGCGCGCTAGGGCGCCGTGCACGCAGCCTCAGTGCATAGCTGCCTCCTGCATGGAAGCCAGCCAAGGCCAGATGCAGTAGCATCCACAGGTGTTTTATTGGGTAGGAGCACTTGCGTGGTGTTTCTCTTTTGTGGCTGCGGTGGAAGCTCCTTTTTGCTGGAGTTGAGTGCACAGCTGGTGCAACATGGACTTGGGTTGTGCATTATCAGGGCAGGCAGGGTGGATGATGGGGCGTGTGAGTACAACAGGGTGGTGGGTTGGGCTGTAGGTGCTGTTGTAGTGTAGCGGCAATGTGTCGATGCTGGTTGTGGTTGGCCTTCCGTGGCCAGGTGTAAGAGGCGTTTGCAGGATAGCACTGGTGCTGCTTCTCCTTTCCTGTCAGCCTTCAGGAAGTGGCTGTATGCATGTACATGCTTCGCATATGTTGCGCAGTTGGCCACAGCTACTTAGGCGGCTTGTAGTGCTGTGCGCGGCTGCTGCAGCCCTCCCTGCATTGCATCGTCACACACCACCACACATTGCACAACACAGTACGTGGTGTGCTGGGCTTTTGATCTTTGCAGCCAGCTAGCTTGCCTCAAGCTGGCACACCTGTTGGCAGGCGCTAGCTACAGCTTGTCGCAGCAGCTGCTGCTGTCTTGTGCAGCTTTTGGGGTTGCTGAGCAGGTGCTGGTGGTCTCGCTTGGCGCAGTTACATGTGTCGTGTTTCTTTTTGCTTCCATCGTCACAATCTTCACGGTCTAGCAGCCTGCCTGCTGGCACCCTGCTGTCGAGCAGCAGATGGTTTTTTCAGCGGCAGGGGGCTTTGGCGCTTGCCACACACACTTACTAGACAACGTTTTGAGTGTATATGGTAGAGAATGCAGGTTGTTGGTCTAGCATGTTGGCAGCTGGCTGGTGTGCTGTGGCTCAGGCAGGCAGGCCTGTTTGTGGTGCGACGGCGGAGTGTCATAGCGGTTGCCCATTGGCAAAGCACTGGTAAACCATGCAGCGTGGCGTAGGGCAGTGTGTCTGTGTGGTGGCTTGTTTAGCGCAGCAGCAAACGGTTGTTGTTTGAGCAAGCCGACTGGATGGGTTGCGATTGAGGTGGCAGAGCGTCCATGTACAATCATCTGTTTTGAGTGTAAGTTTGGCGTACGTACGCCACACGTATGCGTGTGCCCGATGATGTGGCAGCGGCAGGGTGTGTGGCATGGTGTTGTGTTTCAGAACAGCGTGTATTGCGCTTGTGTGGGGAGACAAACCTGTTATGGTAGTTGTAACCGCCTGAAGAAAGCCCATGATAACTTTGCACAGATTTCATGTCTGGTTTGACCTGTGTATTAGTAACATCAATGCTCTCATACAGCAGACAGCACTCGGACCGTAGTGTTGGCAACTCTGTGGCGATCGTGACCCACAGTACAGCGCGCCTGACATCGCGGAACACGACTTGACACCAAGACCATGTATGACACGGCACTATGTCTGCGCTACTTTGCAATTAGTTACTCACAGCGCCTGGCATTGCTGGAAACAGGCGAACTGCGTCCGCAGGCACCACGAACCCTACTTTTTAACATGTGAACATTGCAATTGCCAAAACTTAACTCATGGGGGTCGTGCGGGGCTTCAGCAGCTGCATTCCTTCAGCCGAGCCCCCTGCTCGGCCAAGTCCCGATGACCGGTGCCGTTGGCGTCGGTTTCGAGGGATTGTGCTGCATGTACAGTTCCGGTCCCACCATCAAACAGAGTCACGAAGAGCAGCATTGCTACTTTTGGAGTGGTAGCTGCATCAAGATGAAGGAAGGAAAATGGTCATAGCACCCGGAGTAGCAGGAGCGCAATAGCAGAGCTTGACTGCTACAGCAAATGAACGACCACCAACTGCAGCTCCAGGTTCAGCACCAGTGGCATGCACAGGCTGCAGGGCAGCCAAAGCCCATTTCAACGAGGAGCGGCACAGGCATGCTGCTGCGCAGCAGCCTTGAAAAGCCGATATGGTGGGCTGACGAAAGAGCGCAGCCATCTGCTGTCTTGCAGTCTGTCCAACAGCAGCTTGTGTTGCCATAGCTATGTGCAGCAGTTCCTGTACATGTGCAGCAGTACCTGCTGGTTGTGTGTGCGAAGCTGTAATTAGCAGCAGCACTTTAACCCAACAGCTGTGCAGCAGCAGCCGCATCAAGTCCTCCAAACCCAATTTGCGGTGTTGCAGGCGCTGCTGGTGCTGGTACTGCCCAGCCACAGGATGCATGCAGCAGAGCTTGCATGCGGGAGGGTGGCAGGATCAGGGGCACTCCTTTGCATGCATGCAGGGCTGTTTCCTCACACATAGGTGGTTTTATGGGTTGTCTGTGTGTACATGAGCGTACTAGTCAGTTTGGCGGTCGCAGAGCTAACTCCACTTCAGATGTCCTTGTTGTGGTGCAGAAGTTGAGTCTTTGTCACACTTCATGTTTGATTGCCCTGCTACTTCTGCTCAGAGGGATGGTATGTTTGCTGAGATCAGATCCCTGCCTGGATGCGCTGAAGAGTTGCGCAGCGTTTTGTCCATGGCTGATTCGTCAATCAAGGTGTTGCGTTTTGTGTCTGATGGTATTTGGGGCAGTTCTGGAAGATGTCGGATGGTGTCACCGTGTATTGCTGCTTTCTTGTCAAGTCTTGGGATGTGCGCAATGCATGCAAACATTCTGGAGCAGTGCTCCCTCCTCTTTCCGCCCCGGTGGGGCGCGGGGCCGATGCGCTGATGCTATGGCTTGAATGGGTATATGATGATGATGATGATGATGATGATGATGATGACATAGGTGGTTTTAAGCTGCTGCGTTAGCGTGCTGTCTCTTTTGGCATAGGTGGGTTGCAATGCTGCACTCAATATGCTGGAAGTGGCTGTCCTGGTCCACCATATACATGAGTTACCAAGAACTTGTCAGACGAGCTTGCTTCAGTGCTGCGTCCTGGCAGCAGCAGCAGCAGCAGCAGCAGCACAGCACAGCAGAAGTGTGTTCAAAGACAGCAGACTTGGCATTACAATGGGTAGAGCCAGCACCGCTTACAGATGCCAGTGCATGCAGCTGCGCAGCTTTGCAAGAGGGTGGTCGGATGACTCTGCTTCGCTTTCATGCTGGGTTAACCTCTAGCTTTAGAGTGCTGCTGCTTGTCACTTGCCAAGACCCTTGGCTGCTGAGCACAGCTCTGTTAAGGGGGGTTGCAACAGGGCTTAACATGAGCTTAGCAGCACCCTCAGGGTGACTAGGCTAGTCAGCTAAGGGTCACCATGCTAAGGGCTTAGCAGCGCTCATCTGCTTAGCCCTTGGCACGGCTGGTATACAGCAACTAAGGGTCACCCTTAGCGCGCTAAGGGGGGTGCCTGGGTAGTGTAGGCCAGCAATCGCTGCACGGTGCCCCCCTCAGGGCCCCAGGGCCTGGAGAGACATCATGGCTGGTTGGGTACTGCGTATGTTCTTCTTCATGACTCGCATAGTGGCTGCTCTTGCTGCGCTTCCATTCTAATATAGTAATAGCGGATGATGAGCCGCAGTCACCGTTACCACCTGAGGCGGTATCAAACATGATACACTACCAAATACCCAAATACCAAATACCAAAGTAGGGCCACAGGCCCACCCACTAAGGAGCCAAAAAAAGGCTAATGCGGTCAGCGTCCTACACAGTCAGCGTCCTGCAGATCTGCCTAGATCTGCCTAGACACAATGTGTTCTGGCAGCAGTTTCAAGTTGCAGGACCATTGCATTACTTCCTCACTACGCCATGTGCGCTTTTACGTGGGCGACTTGAAAAGGTTGCACCAGCGGTGAGGTGCTGCGTTTTCGTCTGGGTGCACATGACTTGCGTGTGGCTACTGGTCGGTGGGACAGGGCTGATAACTCTCTGCTACCCAGGCAACAGTGACTGTGCTCTCGGTGCGGTGCTGGCCAAGTTGAGGATGAGTTTCACTTAGTGTTTGAATGTGACACATATCAGGTTGTTTGCAATCGCTTCTGGCGGCTATTTGCTAATTTTGGAGGGTGGCAAAGCCCAGCTAGCGCTGCTGCTGTGAGCCCTCGTGGACGGTGTCTGGCTGACTTTACGCAGCAGAGGCAGAGTAGTGTTTCTGCTTTCATCTATTTTTGTCTCCTGGTTAGAATTGATCCGGCTTTGGCGCATGCTGTGCTCCCAAGTGACACTAGCGCCTCAGAGACAGAATCTTCAGAACTTGTAAGGCCTCGGATTAGTTGGTTGGATTGTTACTCCTTGGCTGTTGTGGGACCCCATGAGCCTTGTTTGGCTCCTTAGTGGGTGGGTCTGTGGCCCTACTTTGGTATTTGGTATTTGGTATTTGGTATTTGGTACAGCATCCTGCTGATTGTGCAAATTCAGCTTATGTTTGCCTGGCTTGACTGACCCAGTCTTGGAGTTGAGCCTGCGGCTACAAGTGGCAATAATGCTCGCACTGGACACAGCATGGGCTTGCACGGCGGTAAACACAGGGATCGGCCTACCCTGGAACATTGCAGCCGATGGTTGGCATGCAGCAGCAGCATTGCAACACAAGGGCATGTTGATGCACCACCATAACGCGAAGCGCACACGGCGCTATGATGAGCCATCTTAACTGATTGCTTGTAGCTCATTGCAGCGTTGCGTGCTGCACGTCACTGAGTACGTGCAAGTGAAAGTATACACCAAATGGTCATGCATCGGGCAATGTCAGCATGCCAGGGCACACATGCTGGAGGACCCGTGCCCAGTGTGTACAAGTTGCAAGTGCGCTGTGCACATCGGCATCCTTGGCACAATGGTGTTCAAGTTTACCGCTTACACAGCCTGCCAGTAAACTTGCTGCTGCCTTGCTTCTGCAGTCCTTACAGCCAACTCCTTACCTGTCATTGACCTTGATATGACTGTACATGTTACCACCTTTGCAGGCCCGCACTGGTGGCAGTGATGCTGGTACCCCTCCTCCTGCATGTCCTCGCAAAACCTCACAGCCTCATATGGAGAGGCCAGCTAGGTGCGGGATGAGCAGCACTACAGGAGGTTTGCTGGCAGCTGCTCATGTACAGTGCGGATTTTAACTTCGCTGACATTCGCAAGCCAGCAGCCACTTTGCACACACCCAAGGTGCGCCACTGATTGGTGCAGCTCCACTCAGGTGGCACGTGCAAGGCTGTACAGCCTGTGTTTGCTATGACAGTTGAGTCTACTTACAACTGCTGAGGCTGGTAACAGCTCTGAAGGTTTAGTGTCTTGCGGTGCTGTCTCGGTGTGTTGACAGCACACCGGCATGTACAGGTGTAGCCTAGTGAAGGCAGGAGCATGGGCGTGCATGCACCTGCTTGCGACCATCAGGATATGCCATGCCCTAAATGCTATCCTACACTGCTGTCCTCCTGATGCGCGCACACAGCCGGCATGCCTTCCCTGTGCTGTTGCAGCTGCTGCGCGAGTGCATGGGTGCAGGCACTGTGCACTTGTTTTCCCCGACCCTGCCTGAAAGCGTTGGGCAGGACACACAGCAGGCACAGCTTACCTTAGAGCACGCTACAGAGTTCATGCCTCCTAGGTGAGTACAGCTACTGTAGTGCAGTTGGCAATGAAGCAGCAGTTACCAAAGGCACATGATGCATTTTTGGTAGTCTGGTTGTTGCAGCTGCAGCCGTGCTGCCACATGGCAGTGCCCATTGCAGCTTTTGGCAGCCGCATGAACCCAACTACTAGTTGTAGTATCTTTTATGCTTGATACCAAACGGAAGTGTTCCAGCTGTCAACCAGCCGTGCCCTTTGCATGGCTGCTGAGTTCACCCTCTCTTCACCTGTGCTGGCCGTCTTCATGCACTGCATGGCATTCTTCCTTCCTAAAACACTGCCTGATTCTGCACCTGCTCTCTCCAGAGTGCTGCTCTACCTCTGCTCATGATTAAAGTGGAATGCCTGGAGCTGTCGCACTGTTCATCTTCCCCATTGACAGCTGAGGTGGGTGGCCAGTGACTGCACCAGGTCCTGGCAGGTTGGTGTGGAGTCATGTACCAGCAGTACCATCCTTAGCTAATCACCATGCCTGGTTCATTTAACAGGCAAGTACTGCTACATGACGTGTGCGGCACAAAACGTGCAGTGATGCCACAGAAGAGCTCTTGGTTGTGCAGATCCTGCTTGAATCTGAGCCAGCAAGACTGTCAGTAGTGAAGTCTGAATGCGTTTACAGCATGGCGTCATGCAGGTGACACTCTGTTCGATGTCTGGACTTTGCTGCCTGCTGTGGGCACAACTGCAGAGCTCCTGGGTGTTTGGCTTTGCCTGTGGTTACAGTTGTATTGCCTGCTCACGGCAAATTTGTTTTGCCTGACACTAGGCCCTAGCCGCCAGTTGGCTGACCAGGATTGTCATGCTGGCCCAGAGCACCACAAGCCTGCTGGCTGTATCGTTGGGGTGCTCAGCACAACTGGGGCTGCTGCCTTTTTATGGCAACCGTACCTCGCTGTTGCTGGCGAGGCAATTAACGGTGGTGAACTATAGTATAGTGCCAGTCTGCTGGTGAGTGACGCAGGAGCAATGTACATTGCACAGGTGGCACAATAATATTCCAGCATGAGCAACTGGCAGCATGCTAGTGAGTGACATGGCAGCAAACCCTATGCCGCAGCTGAACAATAAGTCTGAGCTGAAATCGCTGCGCCGCAGCGTGATGTTTCTGTTGTATGGGGCTTGCATGGTTGCTCAAGTGCATAACAAAACAGTTGTTCAGTGTTCCACATAATGGGGTGCACTATGCATCTGGCGTTCATGTGCATGTGACAGTTAGAATTATATTCTAAGTGCCTCAGAGTCAAAATCTTCAGAACTTGTTGCGGCTTCGGATTAGTTGGTTTGATGTTGTGGGACCCCTTGAGCCTTGTTTGGCTCCTTAGTGGGTGGGCCTATGGCCCTACTTTGGTTTTGGTATTTGGCATTCCTGATGTTTCTCAAGGCCGATTGATGGGGGCCGGGCGCAGTCTGGGAAGTGGTGTGGGCCTACTTTGGTAAGTGCTGAGTGGGGGCATACTTTGGTAATTGCCACTTATAAATGTGAGCGGGGTTCAAGTCGCCGTCCATACATTTAAGCTGGTGTTGGTATCAGATAAAATCACGTCGGTATCAGATGGCCTTCTAGCTGCAGCTGCCGTAAACTACACCAATACCCATCGCAGCAATGACAGTGGCTGCTACCAGCACAGCTGCTGATATTGAACTTGTGTGTGTGAGCCAGCCACTGCAGCTGCAAATTGCTTACGGTCGGTCCGATTGACTGCTTGTGCCAGCACAATCCAGACAACATGCTGCATCATGCACTAATTATGCCGTTCTATTTCACAGGGTGTGGCCTCCTGCAATGGGCCATCCTGCATTCTTCAAGACAGCAACATCACCAACATCATGACGTGCCACGCGTGACGTACTGTCACGGTGTGAACCACAGTACGGTACGTGACATCACACAGTGTGCACGGTACTGCATTGAAGTATGCGCACTAAGGCGGCATGACAGAGTAATGGCCGTTACTTGTCTTTGCATAAACTTGAAGTCATTCTCCCTCCCAATGACAGTGTTGGATGAGGTTGGTTACGTGGGTGTGCTCAACACTGACAAAGCAACATGGCATACTCACAGTTTGGATGTTACACATCGGGACATCGCCCGATGTCCGAGCCAATGACAGGCTCATTGGGCAACCACTAGATCCATCACCACTCAGTCAACTTCGGATGCTGCAGCACAGCTGTGCGTAACTTGCATCAAGTTCAGGGCCAAGTCTGAGCATGCGCAAACCCTGGGAGACCTTAAAGGGCCTTGTTTCATTTTGATCTGAGAGATGTGATCATAAGCTTTTTGGCACAAGCCTTGTGCTGAGCCTATGCCGGCCTCTAGAGATCTCCAGTGGCTCTACTACGTTCGTGGCATCGTACATGCAAACAAACGCAGTGATGTTCCGCGAGTCACATTGATATTCCTTCGCTGCTGCGCCTAGAGTGCTGCTGCGTATTACATGCAGTTACGAAAAGCAGAAGCAGGCAGTGCAGCAAATCTGGCGTGCATCACCAGCAGCGTGAGTTGCAGCTCAATACGCCGAGAGGATAATCAAATGGTACGTTCAGAAACCCTTGTGTCAGGCGACTTATGCGTTGCACCAGCCGCCTGACTTAAAACACGTGTCGTAGCAGTGGAGGTAAAGCTGTCGTACTATGGCCCCTATGCGGATCCCGCCTGTTGCACAGGTTCATCATGTTCTTTGATGGTCAGTATCGCTTCCCACCCCGTCACGCAGCACTAGCTTAACACACAACCCTCATAACATGCCAGGTGTCGGTCTTTTATGCTGTTGGTGCCAAAAGAGCACCTAGAACAGATTTACACAACAGATCAGGTTACAAGATATACCAAAGGGGTGTGATCGTCGGGAGAAGCAGCAGCACACTGTTGAGGGAAGCAGATCACGCCAAGCTTGCCCCATGCAGCAGACGCTGAGGCCCAGCTGTGGGCCGCCCGGTCTAGTCAGGAGGCATGTTACATCATGCTGCGCTTTGCCAAAAGTACAGACCACACCTATGGCCAGCTTTACCAGGTGGGCGTTCCGGCAGTTCGACACCAACACCTAGCTACGGCCTAGGCAGAGCTCAATGACCTTAGTTATGGTTCATGAGACATAATAAAACCCACAGCAATCGTCAGAGAGGGCCGCGTAGGACAGAGATCTGACCGACTGCTCTTCTGCCTGTAGGCCTGCTGCTCGCGCCCTTTCCGGCAAGGCTGTAGCACGCCTGCCGGTTTCCAGCAGGCGCTGTGGTCTCTCTCCAGTGTCCAGGCGCGCCTTGCAAGTCGTCAACTACGTTGCTGAGCATGCACCTGTCGCATACAAGGACCTGGTTCTCGGTAAGCGAACAGCACATCATAGCCATTGGCTCGCAGGCCCAGATCACTTAGTGCAAGGCTGGTAAAAACATGTGTGCTTACACTTGCTGTAGGCGTGCCCAAGGAGACCTTTCAGGGCGAGAAGCGCGTGGCTGTCACCCCGACAGTTGTGAAGACGCTGCTCAAGGCAGGCTTCAAGGAGATCCGTGTGGAGAGGGGCGCAGGAGAGGCGTCCGAGTTTACGGTAAGGGTAACTGGTCAGCTTCTGCAGCTGCTGCAGATGCTAAGCAATTGCTGTTGCTGCTGTTGCAGTGTGCCCCATCCGTAAGCGGGGGCGAAACTCATTATGTACCGCTGCATCAGCAGTTGCAGAGAGCTGTGAGATAGGTTCACTAGTGCTACTGATGCATGTATGTGCAGGATGACGAGTATGCTGCTGCCGGTGCCACCATCGTGGACCATGCCGCCAGCTTCAAATCAGACATTGTGCTCAAGGTCAGGCCACCCTCGCTGGAGGAGGCCGACATGCTCAAGGAGAGGGCCAAGTGAGTAGGCACCTGTGAACACAGTTTCTTGCAGCATGTTGAGGTGGGCAAACACACGTAGTGCAGCAGCAGCAGTGTGCTGTGGTGAGACGGTGTGCTCGGTCTTGCAGCGAACTGGCCGCACAGTGCAGGTTAGCCCCGGCTGTTGCAACAGCAGCCATGCATGACTCATGTCCATGTTGGGCCATTGGGCAGCTGTGTGCCAGCTGGTAGGTACCTTGCAGCATGCCTGGGGTGCTCCGGTGCCTTCTGGCAACCTGGCATGGAGGCTGCACATGCATTACCGCCGCGTCGCACATGCTGCTGCCTGCTGCAGGCTGATCAGCTACATCTACCCCTCCCGTAACCAGGAGCTGGTAGACAAGCTGCAGGCAAAAAAGGCCACAGTTGTGGGTGAGTGTGCATAGCAGAGGCACAGCAATGGGTGCGCTGTTATGGTTGATCGCACAGTTGGGAGAGGTGAGTTGAGGTGCCACAGGAGGTGACTGCTTGGTGTGCATGCGTTAACAGCAGCAGTGGGTGCGGCAGGCGTACGTGACTCAGCACTTGTTTGTGTGCCTGGACTTGGCGTGTCTGGCGGTGCAGACGTATCACGCAGCTGCCGGCGTCAAGGGAATGCATTGTGTCATTGCTGCTGGCGCGTGCATCCCCTAAGCACCTCCTGGCCTACTGTATGGCTGCTGCTGCTCCTGCTGCTGCAGGCATGGACTGCATCCCTCGAACGCTGAGCAGGGCTCAGACCTTTGACTCCCTGAGCTCCATGGCCAACATAGCTGGCTACAGGTGCGCTGCTTGACCAGGCAGGGCCAGTGCTGTGATCCGTTAATCATGATGGTGCCAGCAATGTAACCAGCAGCAGCACTCTGCAGGGAAGCAATGCAAGGACAAGCAGAGTTGCCCAACCGCCTCATGCAACCTGCGCATGCAAGCAAGCTGACATCATCCATGTCTGCACTGACTTGTAACACACTGCTGTCACAAGACACAGCCCTGATGCAAGCCTGGCAAGCACCGCAGACGCCCCTGACCGACTATGCAACTGCGTGGCACTGCAGGGTCGGTGCGTGCTGGCAACAGCACAGGCCTTGCTAGAAGTTGTCAGCGCATGCGCTGAACTGCTATCCCACTTCTGTGTGGTCCCTGTCGTACGCGCTGCAGGGCCGTGATTGAGGCCGCGCATCACTTTGGCCGCTTCTTCACCGGCCAGATCACAGCCGCAGGCAAGGTGCCTCCCGCCAAGGTGCTGATCATTGGCGGTGGCGTGGCGGGCCTGGCCGCCATCGGCTGTGCCAAGAGCATGGGCGCAATCGTGCGCGTGTTTGACACGCGCGAGGCCGTCAGGGAGCAGGCCAAGTCCATGGGCGCCGAGTTCCTCACGGTGGGTGGGGGCAGGATGCTGAGCTTGGCACCGTGCGAGCGCGAGCGCGTCGGATGCGGGTGTTGCAGCAAGCAACGGCCTTCAGCAGCGGCCGCAGGCGCAGTACGCTCTCAGTACTGCTTCCGCAGCAGTGGGAGTTGATAGTGTTGGTGACAAGGTGACGACAGGCTTGTTCCACTCGTACTTCAGCAACTGCATATGCTTGCTGCTGCTGCTGCTGCTGATCCTCTTGCTGGTTGCTGCTGCTGCTGCTGCTGCCGCGCCCAGGTTGACATTGAGGAGTCTGGCGAGGGCCAGGGCGGCTACGCCAAGGAGATGTCCAAGGAGTTCATCGAGGCAGAGGTGAGCAGGGGCGGCGCCGCATGCTTGTCAGCATGTGCCAACCCAGCCGAATGCACAGAGTCCGAGGAGGGTGCAGCGCCCTGCGACCCAGTCCATTGTGCGTCTCTGCCAGCAGACATGGCAGTGACGGAACTCATTTGTTGTGAGGATAGTGCCTGCATAACTCGTTGGAGGATTCACAGAGTGTGACGGCGAGTGAGGCGGGAAGAGGTGCCAGTGCTGTGAGGGTGGAGGCGGCTGTGGCGTGGAAGGGTAGCCGGGCTGCAGTGGCGTGGCTCAAGCAGCAGCAAGGCTTTAGGGGGCAGCAGGAGCAGAAAGCAGCGCAAGGGGCAGAACAGCAGCATGTCGAACAGAGTAACGGTCCCTGTGGCTGCCGATGTGCAGTGTGGGGAGCATGCATCATGTATGCCAGCCTTTGCGGTGCTTCTCACCATTGGGTCAGCCGTGAGCTTGCACTGTGTGTGGGTTTTGCTGTGAGTGCTGTAGATGCCGCACCTGATTTTGCTCTGCTCAGCCATGTTCACTTGCACTTGCCGCTGCTGTCACCATGTCACGCGTGTAGATGAAGTTGTTTGCCGAGCAGTGCAAGGAGGTGGACATCATCATTTCCACCGCGCTCATCCCCGGCAAGAAGGCGCCGCTACTCATCCTGCCAGAGTTTGTCGACAGCATGAAGCCGGGCAGCGTGCTGGTCGACCTGGCAGCAGAGGCCGGCGGAAACATCGGCTACACTCAGGTGTGGGAGATGACCTGCTTCGTCGACGCTCTGATCACACTGCATGCACACGTATGTAAACTGTTTGCGGTGTAGTTAGGGAACCTGCTGCTAGGCTGCCTTGGGTTTGGGGTCTTGGGAGGTGGTCGATTGTCATGTCGCAGTATGCACGCTGCGCGTCAGCATGCTGTTTGAAGTGGTAGAGAATGCTGGCCGAAACATCGCTGGCACAGGTGCACAGTTTTGTGCCAGGCCGGGAGTGGTTGGGAGCTGCACGGGCTGTGGATGCGCTGCACAGAGCTTGCATGCAGCAGAGCTCAGGCAGTGTGCTGGGGAAGCTAGCAGCAAGGGCTAGGCGCAGCAGCTGCTGCACAAGGGTCTGCTAGGGTCAACTGATGTCAAAGGCAGGGTGGACGGCTCAAGTAGCGCTACACATTGCTGCAGGTCTGATTGTCAAAAGGCAGGCATCTAGCAGTGCGGCAGGCAGGCGTACCTGTTAAGTACATGTGTTACATTTGTGCTGGTGCAGAAGCATGCGCTAACCTGCCTGCTTATCGCTGCTGCTGCTGCTGTAGGCCAACGAGGTGGTGAAGACGCCCCACGGTCAAGTTGTGATTGGCTACACCGACCTGCCCAGCCGCCTGCCTACGCAGAGCAGCACGCTGTACAGCAACAACATCAGCAAGTTCCTGCTCTCCATGGGCCCCTTCACCACTGGCAAGAAGGATGAGTTTGTCATTGACTACAATGATGAGGCGGTGCGTGCAGCGTTTTTTAGATTATGCAGCAGTCCTTGGTGCAACAGTTTGTCAAACAGCAGCAGCAATGGCCAGGCAAAGAGCCTGTGACAGCAGCAGCTGACCAATACATGGTGGTTGGGGCCAGGGGCAGCTTGGGCATGTGATCGGCCAAGCAACTGCAGCTTGCAGCAGTGCACCCGCAGGTTTGTGCATGCCTGTGCAGCTGGCTGTGTACACAGCAACAGCAGCAATTGAAGCCCGCAGGGCAGATCAATTCCCTGATGTTGACGCTGCGTCTGACTCTCTGAAAGTACGTGCAATTCTTCTGCTGCTGCGGCGCATAACGTCGTGTGGCTGCAGGTTCGCGGAGCCCTGGTGCTTGACGAGGGTGAGATGCGCTGGCCAGCTCCCGCACCCGCAGCCCCCGCCCAGGCACCCCCTCCGCCCAAGCCCAAAGAGGAGGCCAAGGGCCCCAAGGACCTGTACCCGCAGACCCTGCAGGGGGCCCTCACCACGACAGGCGCTGCTGCTGCCACACTGGCAATCGGCGCGGTGTCACCCAACCCTGTGTTCAGCAGCATGCTGACCAAATTTGGTTTGGCCAGCATCTGCGGCTACCAGACCGTGTGGGGTGTGACGCCCGCGCTGCACAGCCCCCTGATGAGCGTGACAAACGCGATTTCGGGGCTGACCGCAGTGGGTGGCATGGTGCTGGCGGGTGGCGGCGTCATCCCAGGCAATGCTGCGCAGGGACTGGCTGCGCTGGCTGTGGTGGCGAGTGCCGTCAACATCGGCGGAGGCTTCACAATCACGCAGCGCATGCTGGACATGTTCAAGCGTCCGGACGACCCCATCGAGCACAACAACCTGTACGCCATCCCAGGTAAGCGACAACCTGTCGCCATCCCAGGTAACAACCTTTAACAACCTGTAACAACCTGTACGCCATCCCGGGTAAGCGACGCGTGTTGGGGTGCGGCGGATTGTCGGGGCTTGCAGAAGCGTGTGTGGCGCTTGCATCAACTGTTGACATTGCGTGCTTGCCACCTGCTGCGATCTGCTGTCTGAGGTCATCGCATGCCAGAGACCTGTCAAGAACAGAACCAACCGAACCGCAGCACATGTCAGCCTGCATGGCTGCTGCTCTGTCGATCAACTGTCGTCTTCTTGCGTTGTGCCTTGCCGCTGCCTGCGGTATGCAGGCGCTGCACTGCTGGCTGGCTGGGCTGTCGGGCGCTTCATGGGCATCGACGAGGTCACATCAGCAACCTACCTGGTCAGCAGCGCGCTGTGCATTGCTGCCATCGCTTGCCTCAGCAAGCAGGAAAGTGCGCGCACCGGCAACGCGTTGGGCCTGATTGGCGTCAGCGGTGGGGTGGTGGCAACACTCGGCGGCCTGAACACTGACCCTGGCACGTACGCTCAGGTGGGCATCAGGCAGCGTATCACCTCGTCATCAACTTGTTGTCGACAACTCAAAAGTATATTGTAGCACTGGAAACGTTACATTCTGTGTTCACTGGGCAGGCTGTGAGTGCAGTTTGGTTGCCGCTGGCCTTCACGTTCTGGTGGTTGAGGCCTTTCCCCTGGTGTTCGGTCTTATATGAGCCTGACTCTGTCTGATCACGTGTTGATTAGATCCATAATGCGTTCGTAGCACAGCATGGTCAAGAAGATTGCGCTCCCAGCAGAGCACATAGGGCTGCAGACCGCAACAAGCGTTGCAAGGCAGCTGCGCTCGAGAAGACCCCTGATTCGCCTTCTGGCAATGAGACTCAAAGCAGCGCACAGCGACAGCACAGTGCTGCAACACTTCCGCAGGACAATATTGTCGTGTCTACAGAGTAGGCAAGCAGCAGCGCAAATGGATCAGGATAATATGTGCAGGCGCATGATTGCATTGAGCAACAACACATCCATCGCAGTGCGCACAACGCGCCTCACACCCTGGCTCGACTGCGCCTCTGCTGCTGCTGCTGCTGCTGCCAGGTCATCGCCAGCCTGGGTGCAGGTGGCCTTGTCGGCAACCAGATTGCCAGCCGCATCAACATCACAGACCTGCCGCAGATGGTGGCCGCGTACCACTCCCTGGTGGGGCTGGCCGCTGCTGTCACGTCCATTGCCAACATCATGCTCTTCGCTGAGTCCGGGCATGACATGGATGGCGTGCACATGGTGACAGCCTTCCTGGGTGACATCATCGGGGCCATCACACTGACGGGCTCGGTGAGCTGCCTGGCTGCCTGAAGACGAGTGGAAGTGGGAGCTTTTGCAGTGCGGGCTGATGTTATCTTTGTGCTGTGGGGTTGACAAGTGCTCGTGCATTTGACCTGTCAGTCTGTTGATGCCTGCCTGTTGTTGTCCAGCCGACTCCAGCAGCTTGAGCACCTGACAATCGTCCAGCTGTCGCCTGCCGTGATGTCTCCCTTGTACGACCTCGGCCATAAGCACCATCCTCCTGCAGGCTGGGTCCTTCCTCCAGGACAACCTTCCCAAATGATTGCGTCGCCCGTGCTGCGTCTCAAACCTTTCTGCAAAACCTCCCTGCAGGCTGTGGCGTTCGGCAAGCTGCAGGGCATCCTGGACAGCAAGCCGCTCAACCTGCCGGGCAAGAACATCATCAACCTGTCCATGCTGGGCGCTGTGCTGACGTGCGGGGGCCTGTTCCTTACCACCGGGGACCCCCAGTTTGGCGTGGCCATGCTGTGGGCTACTGCCGCCATCGGTGGCGTGCTGGGCGCTCACCTCACAGCATCCATTGGTGAGTCCATGAGGCAGCTGGGCATGTGTCTGACCTTGTGCGGTGGTGCAGCTGTGCGTCATGTGCATTGGGATTGCCAACGGGCGACAGCTACAGGCTTGCTGCCTCTTGTATGTTGCCATCCGCCACACGCTTCAGGGCCACTCATGTGTTCGTGCTTGCCGTTGTGTTCTGCCCATCAATCCCTGCCTGCAGGTGGTGCTGACATGCCTGTAGTCATCACGCTGCTCAACTCGTACTCTGGCTACGCGCTGTGCGCTGAGGGCTTCATGCTCAACAACGACCTCATCACGACTGTCGGAGCCCTCATCGGCTCTTCTGGCGCGATCCTGTCGTTTATCATGTGCAAGGCAATGAACAGGAGCCTGACTAACGTCATCTTTGGCGGCTACGGCACTGGAACTGGAGGCAAAGCTGCTGCAGTGACGGTGAGGCAGCTGGGGTCCAGCAGCACAGCCACATGATGAGTCGTGACCAATACGGATGCTCAGTATTGTGGAAACTGGATGCGCAAAAGCAGCAAGCGCTGGATGCTGTCCTTTCAAGCCGTGTTTTTTGATATGAGAACTGGCTATTGCTGTGCTGTAGCCGTCTTTCGCCGATGGCTGAGTGCCATCGCCAACCGCAAGGTACGGCTTACAAGGATGTATTAATGCACTGATTGCTTCCAGCGCTATTTGATTCTGGTATTTTGAGGTGTCTCGCCTGCCTGCTGCTTTCACTTCTTGCTGACCCTGCTGCTGTTCTGCTGTTTTCACTCATGCTGCAGGGCACTCACACTGAGACCAGCGTGCCGGAGGTGGTAGAGTCGCTGAGCAGCGCCAGCCGTGTGCTGATCGTGCCTGGCTACGGCCTGGCTGTGGCCAATGCCCAGCACAGCATCGCAGAGCTCACCAAGAAGCTCAAGGGCAAGGGCGTGCAGGTGGGCTGGCATGCAAGTTCACCATATGCTTAATTGCGTAATGGAGCATGCAACAGCAGAAACTTGCAGTACTCGGCCATATCAGCAACTTTCATCACAGCCCAAGGCTGGTGCTTCCTTGTGCGAGTGCCGCATGTGGTACTGCTGCTGACGTACATGCTGTGTCCACATGGCAGTGCGTGTGTTGTTGCAAAGCACCAGTGGGCTTGAGGTTTGATGTAGCTCCTAGCTGAGCCTCATGCACGAGGACGCGAGACATGAACGTGAGGCATGTCGTCATGTTGGCTTAGATCCCGTTGCTGCTTGTGAGGGACTGCCCGCTGTTGCACTTCCACGCACTATCCTCCCGCAGGTTGAGTTTGGCGTCCACCCGGTGGCTGGCCGCATGCCCGGCCAGCTCAACGTGCTGCTGGCCGAGGCTGGCGTGCCGTACGACATCGTGTACGAGATGGACGAGGTCAACGGGCACATGGACCAGTACGACGTGGTGGTGGTCATGGGCGCGAACGACACCGTCAACAGCGCGGCGCTGGAGGACCCCAACTCCGTGATTGCGGGTGTGCAGCTGCCCGCGGCTGCTTATTGTCTGCCTTGAGTCAATCGCTTGAAGCAAGGCGGCTTGCTGTTTTGCAAGCTTTTTCAGGCGTTGGTAGAGCAGAGCAGTGTTTGTGCTGTCGGCTGGCAAGCATCAAATGTGCTGCCCTGAGCCCTGCAACCCGCGCGCGCTGAGCTGTGGTGCCTTTCCTGCAGGCATGCCTGTGATCGAGGTGTGGAAGGCCAAGCAGGTGGTGTTCTGCAAGCGCTCCATGGGCGTGGGCTACGCGGGCGCCGACAACCCGGTGTTCTTTAAGCCCAACACCGTCATGCTGCTGGGCGACGCCAAGGCCACCAGCGACGGCCTCAACACAGCCCTGGCAGGCCTGTGAGGTGAGGCGTGGGCGAGCGCATGGCACCGTGACATACACTAGACAGGCAAACACACCTAGTTGTTGCTGCACTGTCAGTGATATCGCCTGGCAGTGCCACAGAAGCATGGTGGTGTGTGGTGCTGTGTGCTGGTTTTGGCGGGTCTGTACCCCCTGCATTGGTGTGGCTGCCCCTACTGCACTAGAAACTCCGCTCAGGCAGTGACCCTGCGGCATGTACCTCACACTTGCTCTGGAAGTGCCTGACTTGTCTGCTGCGGGTGCTGCTGCTGCGGTTGTGTCTCGCAGCGTGGGGAGAGGTAGACTGGGTTCTTGTGAGGGAGTCCAGGCAGCACTTTGGCACACAGCTTCTGTGGAGCCCTTGCTTGGGGTGAGTGGCAGTTTCTGCTCCCTTGTTTTTGCAAGGCTGGCAGGGGCTGCAGCTGATGCTATCCGGAGAGAGGGACGTGCTGCTGAACCATGGTATGGTGCACAGTGAGTGTGAAAATGCACGTTTCAGCAGAGGGCCTTTGCTGTTGATACAGAGCATGGGTATGCTGCTGCACGCGCTTTCAGTGGCTGGTGTTGAGCTGGTGCGTGTGCTTTGTGCATATGGCAACCGCTTGGGGAGAGTGCTTACGTCAGTCGGCGGCACTTGCCAATGCGATAGCTAGCTGTGCAAAGTGTGCGGCCGCCGAATGCGTGGAATGCTGCATGGAACACTGCATCCAAACCCGTCTGCTTCTAGACTGTTCAGAGCAGTACACGCACGTGGTTGTTCTTGCAGTTGATGCATAGGGCTTAGCCGTCCTTCGCAACCTGTGTGTGCTGATGTTTTAGTGCGTGCCTGGCGTGCCAACAGTGGTGGCAGCAGTGAAGCAGGCATTCGTTGATTAGTAAACAAGAGCAAAGGGTTGTTTGGTCTGGCTGGTGATAACGGGGAGGCCCCTAGGCCTAATGGTGTTCTTTGGTGCTGTATCAACAGTTACTGTCGTCTTTTCGTAAGCGCTCAAGGGCGCTGCTACATTGTTTGTCGCTTCCATCAAAGTCTGCATGTGTGTCAAAATTGGCACATCACTGTTGTTCGAGCAGGCAACAGCAAGGAGCAAGGAACAAGCTCCCCCTTATCATCCCAGACCGCAAGCACCTGTCCTCGTGTACCATTGTACCCTCCCATACAAGCGTCATGCAGGCACTGCAGCACCGACTTGGGGTGCATGCCTCAAGCTACATTTCTTGCCTCTGCTGGCCAAGTGCGTGAATGAGTATCGTGTTGGCTGTCCTTGGGACTGAGGGTGTGGGTGGGTGCACACCCACACATGTGTTTGGGTGTGTGGCCGGCCTATTCACCATTCAAGCATCGTCATTTGGATCATGGACAGATGGCTGTCCGGATTCGGCTTTGCACTCTTCTCTGCTGGGTGCAATTTTGAGATATCGCATCTTGTTGTGCAAATTATAAACGTGTTTTGTTGGATGCAAGGTTGAACTGTCCAGCAAGGTTTGTTGGCTGCATAGGTTTTGGCAGGACCTCCAAACTGAGTTATTGATCTTGGCTCATGTGGCGGCTATTGGTGCCCTTTGTAAAAGTTACGGCACTAACACGCACAACCCTGCTTTCCGGCTATGTTCAAGTGGTGCTGCTTATTACAACCCTGATCGTATGTTAGAAGACACAACACTGCATGTATGCATATTGTATGCCATCTATGTGGTTGCCAGCGACTTGGGCAGCGAATAGAAACTGTACACAAACTGCACAACTGCGCTGTAGCGGCGTCCCATAAGCGCTGCAGCCCTGTTGCCTTCTGTTGTGCAGTGCTGCTGTCTCATCATCATCATATTACCCATTCAAGCCATAGCAACAGCGCCATCGGCCCCGCGCCCCACCGGGGCGGAAAGAGGAGGGAGCACTGCTCCAGAATGTTTGCATGCATTGCGCACATCCCAAGACTTGACAAGAAAAGCAGCAATACACGGCAAACATACTATCCTCTGAGCTGCTGTCTCATATGTTGCATTGCAGAGAGTTGGTAGCCACCCGAGCATAGCGAGGGTTGGCAGGCCAACTAGTTGGCACTCGAGTCTGCAGGATGCTGCTGCCAATGCGGTTACATAAGGCACACAACACCAACATATCTGCTAGCCCAGCCATGTTACAGGACATAGCACCGCATGCATGCGTGCAATGGAGTGCCCCACAACCCACCACCCTCCCGCATGCAAGCCCTGCTGCGTGCACCCAGTGTAAATGACGCACTGCGTCGGACGCTGAAACAAACAAAATACACGTTGTAAGCACCAGATCCAAGCAAAAAGCGTTAGGGACACCAGCCCTTCCACGCCAAGGAAGAACATAGGGTTGTTGGCCAGCCCAGCCATGGGTGCACCTCCGCCACGGGACTGCTGCTGTGCTGTTGCAGCACCCTGCCAGGGGAAGATCCCCACCAGCAGCCATGTGTAAGCGCATGCATGACGCTCGCCGCCAAATCTGCCTGGCATGGTGAGCATGCTTACCGCCAGCTGGTGATGAAGCCGCCGGTGATGTCATTGCCAGCAACGCGCACTGCCCTACCATCTGCTGACCACAAACCGGTTGCGCTCGCGTGGCTTGTGTTGTGGGGGCCCCCCGCTGCCATTGCCAGAAGCATGTTGTTGCCGCCACAAATAATCTCAACATGCCTATGCAAGGGGGAGACAGGGGGCAGTGACAGGGGAGGCACGACAACCGTGAGTAGGCACTGTCTGTGCTGGTCAGGATGTGACCAGCAGTGGCAATGTACGGCAAGTGCAACAAATTCTGGTTGTACATGACCTTGCAAGCACACTCAGGGGCTTTTCCTAGAAGGAGCAACACCAGGTCTGCATGAGTTATTGCTTTGTGTTTAGTCCGTGAAAGCATGCGGCATTTGCAGCGCAGTCGCACACGCTCAAAACCATGCAAGGCCCACCTGTCTTGATAAACAAAGCTCCCTGATCACTCTCTTATAAGCCTGCTGATCTTGCGATCTTCTTGCGGGTCCAGAACTGCATTTGTTTGCCATCTGCATGGCCTGAATGCATACCTTTAGCACACACTGGGCGGTCCCACGGCCGCTGGCCTTGACGTGTGTTCACCACATGCTGTTGCTGCCGTCTAAACAGCTGGTATGATGCTGATGACGCCGCAGAGTCAGTGGTGCTGTTCACCTGAAGGCAAACACGCACGCTGGCAGGCACATGCCGCGCCATCAGCAACAACCAACAGTGGTGAGGATCACGGCAAGAGCAAGGGTTGCACGCAGCACACGACATGTTGCTCCACAAAATTGGTATCCACCTTGCACACCAAGTACCAGCCCTTTGCGCGCAACTATTTCAGGTGCATACAACAACCAACAAAGCAGCGCACCACAAGTCATCGTTGGTGGCCTGTGCATCTGCCCATGTCGCACCTGCAATGTTGAACTATGAGGCCCATGATGGTGGCGGCAGGGCCGCACACATACTCAGCACAGCATGGCGGCGCATCGCACGCAGCTGCCACACCATGGTGGTGCGTTCAGCTGCTGCCCAGATGTGTTGTGCATGGTGCATGCTCAAGCTCTGGTATATGCGCCAGAGCGCCTGCTGTTTGTGCAAGGTGCTGGGTAGTCCATTGGGGTGCTGTCGGCTGCACGTTGACGATGTGGGCTGCTGTGCTATCTGTGGCTGCTGGTGGCGTGTTGGTGGTAGGGCATAGGAAGGGCGTAGGAGCCCTGCTGCTACCATGACACCCACACTCGCAACAGTAGCATGCACCTTACACAACACGAGTCTCTGGACGCTGGTGCGGCTACCAATCATCCCAGCTCCGCACAGCTACAGTGCCTCACACACACAAGGTGCATTCAGCTGCTGCCCAGATGTGCTGTGCATGGTGCATGCTCAAGCTCTGGTATATGCGCCAGAGCGCCTGCTGTTTGTGCAAGGTGCTGGGTAGTCCATTGGGTGCTGTCGGCTGCACGTTGACCATGTGGGCTGCTGTATTGTCTGTGGCTGCAGTGGCGTGTTGGTGGTAGGGCATAGGAAGGGCGTAGGAGCTGCCCTGCTGCTTACCATGACACCCACACTCGCAACAGTAGCATGCACCTTACACAACACGTGTCTCTGGACGCTGTGCGGCTACCAGTCATCCCAGCTCCGCACAGCTACAGTGCCTCACACACACAAGGTGCATTCAGCTGCTGCCCAGATGTGCTGTGCATGGTGCATGCTCAAGCTCTGGTATATGCGCCAGAGCGCCTGCTGTTTGTGCAAGGTGCTGGGTAATCCATTTAGGTGCTGTTGGCTGCACGTTGACGATGTGGGCTGTTGTGCTGTCTGTGGCTGCTGGTGGCGTGTTGGTGGTAGGGCATAGGAAGGGCGTAGGAGCTGTCCTGCTGCTACCATGACACCCACACTCGCAACAGTAGCATGCACCTTACACAACACGTGTCTCTGGACGCTGTGCGGCTACCAGTCATCCCAGCTCCGCACAGCTACAGTGCCTCACACACACAAGGTGCATTCAGCTGCTGCCCAGATGTGCTGTGCATGGTGCATGCTCAAGCTCTGGTATATGCGCCAGAGCGCCTGCTGTTTGTGCAAGGTGTGGGTAGTCCATTGGGTGCTGTCGGCTGCACGTTGACGATGTGGGCTGTTGTGCTGTCTGTGGCTGCTGGTGGCGTGTTGGTGGTAGGGCATAGGAAGGGCGTAGGAGCCCTGCTGCTACCATGACACCCACATTGCAACAGTAGCATGCACCTTACACAACACGTGCCTCTGGACGCTGTGCGGCTACCAATCATCCCAGCTCCGCACAGCTACAGTGCCTCACACACACAAGGCGCATTCAGCTGCTGCCCAGATGTGCTGTGCATGGTGCATGCTCAAGCTCTGGTATATGCGCCAGAGCGCCTGCTGTTTTTGCAAGGTGCTGGGTATCCATTGGGTGCTGTCGGCTGCACGTTGACGATGTGGGCTGCTGTGCTGTCTGTGGCTGCTGTGGCGTGTTGGTGGTAGGGCATAGGAAGGGCGTAGGAGCTGCCCTGTTGCTACCATGACACCCACATTTGCAACAGTAGCATGCACCTTACACAACACGTGTCTTTGGACGCTGTGCGGCTACCAGTCATCCCAGCTCCGCACAGCTACAGTGCCTCACACACACAAGGTGCATTCAGCTGCTGCCCAGATGTGCTGTGCATGGTGCATGCTCAAGCTCTGGTATATGCGCCAGAGCGCCTGCTGTTTGTGCAAGGTGCTGGGTGATCCATTGGGGTGTTGTTGGCTGCACGTTGACGATGTGGGCTGCTGTGCTGTCTGTGGCTGTAGGTGGCGTGTTGGTGGTAGGGCATAGGAAGGGCGTAGGAGCTGTCCTGCTGCTACCATGACACCCACACTCGCAACAGTAGCATGCACCTTACACAACACGTGTCTCTGGACGCTGTGCGGCTACCAGTCATCCCAGCTCCGCACAGCTACAGTGCCTCACACACACAAGGTGCATTCAGCTGCTGCCCAGATGTGCTGTGCATGGTGCATGCTCAAGCTCTGGTATATGCGCCAGAGCGCGCCTGCTGTTTGTGCAAGGTGCTGGGTAATCCATTTGGGTGTTGTGGCTGCACATTGACGATGTGGGCTGCTGTGCTGTCTGTGGCTGCTGGTGGCGTGTTGGTGGTAGGGCATAGGAAGGGCGTAGGAGCTGCCCTGCTGCTACCATGACACCCACATTTGCAACAGTAGCATGCACCTTACACAACACGTGTCTCTGGACGCTGTGCGGCTACCAGTCATCCCAGCTCCGCACAGCTACAGTGCCTCACACACACAAGGTGCATTCAGCTGCTGCCCAGATGTGCTGTGCATGGTGCATGCTCAAGCTCTGGTATATGCGCCAGAGCGCGCCTGCTGTTTGTGCAAGGTGCTGGGTAATCCATTTGGGTGTTGTGGGCTGCACATTGACGATGTGGGCTGCTGTGCTGTCTGTGGCTGCTGGTGGCGTGTTGGTGGTAGGGCATAGGAAGGGCGTAGGAGCTGCCCTGCTGCTACCATGACACCCACATTTGCAACAGTAGCATGCACCTTACACAACACGTGTCTCTGGACGCTGTGCGGCTACCAATCATCCCAGCTCCGCACAGCTACAGTGCTGTAAGTGCATCACACACACAAGGTGCATTCAGCTGCTGCCCAGATGTGCTGTGCATGGTGCATGCTCAAGCTCTGGTATATGCGCCAGAGCGCCTGCTGTTTGTGCAAGGTGTTGGGTAGTCCATTTGGGTGCTGTCGGCTGCACGTTGACGATGTGGGCTGCTGTGCTGTCTGTGGCTGCTGGTGGCGTGTTGGTGGTAGGGCATAGGAAGGGCGTAGGAGCTGCCCTGCTGCTACCATGACACCCACATTTGCAACAGTAGCATGCACCTTACACAACACGTGTCTTTGGACGCTGTGCGGCTACCAGTCATCCCAGCTCCGCACAGCTACAGTGCCTCACACACACAAGGTGCATTCAGCTGCTGCCCAGATGTGCTGTGCATGGTGCATGCTCAAGCTCTGGTATATGCGCCAGAGCGCGCCTGCTGTTTGTGCAAGGTGTTGGGTAGTCCATTGGGGTGTTGTCGGCTGCACGTTGACGATGTGGGCTGTTGTGCTGTCTGTGGCTGCTGGCGGCGTGTTGGTGGTAGGGCATAGGAAGGGCGTAGGAGCTGCCCTGCTGCTACCATGACAACCACATTCGCAACAGTAGCATGCACCTTACACAACACGTGTCTCTGGACGTTGTGCGGCTACCAGTCATCCCAGCTCCGCACAGCTACAGTGCCTCACACACACAAGGTGCATTCAGCTGCTGCCCAGATGTGTTGTGCATGGTGCATGCTCAAGCTCTGGTATATGCGCCAGAGCGCCTGCTGTGTGTGCAAGGTGCTGAGTGATCCATTTGGGTGCTGTCGGCTGCACGTTGACGATGTGGGCTGCTGTGCTGTCTGTGGCTGCTGGTGGCGTGTTGGTGGTAGGGCATAGGAAGGGCGTAGGAGCTGTCTTGCTGCTACCATGACACCCACACTCGCAACAGTAGCATGCACCTTACACAACACGTGTCTCTGGACGCTGTGCGGCTACCAGTCATCCCAGCTCCGCACAGCTACAGTGCCTCACACACACAAGGTGCATTCAGCTGCTGCCCAGATGTGCTGTGCATGGTGCATGCTCAAGCTCTGGTATATGCGCCAGAGCGCCTGCTGTTTGTGCAAGGTGTTGGGTAGTCCATTTGGGTGCTGTCGGCTGCACGTTGACGATGTGGGCTGTTGTGCTGTCTGTGGCTGCTGGTGGCGTGTTGGTGGTAGGGCATAGGAAGGGCGTAGGAGCTGCCCTGCTGCTACCATGACACCCACATTTGCAACAGTAGCATGCACCTTACACAACACGTGTCTTTGGACGCTGTGCGGCTACCAGTCATCCCAGCTCCGCACAGCTACAGTGCCTCACACACACAAGGTGCATTCAGCTGCTGCCCAGATGTGCTGTGCATGGTGCATGCTCAAGCTCTGGTATATGCGCCAGAGCGCGCCTGCTGTTTGTGCAAGGTGTTGGGTAGTCCATTGGGGTGTTGTCGGCTGCACGTTGACGATGTGGGCTGTTGTGCTGTCTGTGGCTGCTGGCGGCGTGTTGGTGGTAGGGCATAGGAAGGGCGTAGGAGCTGCCCTGCTGCTACCATGACAACCACATTCGCAACAGTAGCATGCACCTTACACAACACGTGTCTCTGGACGTTGTGCGGCTACCAGTCATCCCAGCTCCGCACAGCTACAGTGCCTCACACACACAAGGTGCATTCAGCTGCTGCCCAGATGTGTTGTGCATGGTGCATGCTCAAGCTCTGGTATATGCGCCAGAGCGCCTGCTGTGTGTGCAAGGTGCTGAGTGATCCATTTGGGTGCTGTCGGCTGCACGTTGATGATGTGGGCTGCTGTGCTGTCTGTGGCTGCTGGTGGCGTGTTGGTGGTAGGGCATAGGAAGGGCGTAGGAGCTGTCTTGCTGCTACCATGACACCCACACTCGCAACAGTAGCATGCACCTTACACAACACGTGTCTCTGGACGCTGTGCGGCTACCAGTCATCCCAGCTCCGCACAGCTACAGTGCCTCACACACACAAGGTGCATTCAGCTGCTGCCCAGATGTGCTGTGCATGGTGCATGCTCAAGCTCTGGTATATGCGCCAGAGCGCCTGCTGTTTGTGCAAGGTGTTGGGTAGTCCATTTGGGTGCTGTCGGCTGCACGTTGACGATGTGGGCTGTTGTGCTGTCTGTGGCTGCTGGTGGCGTGTTGGTGGTAGGGCATAGGAAGGGCGTAGGAGCTGTCTTGCTGCTACCATGACACCCACACTCGCAACAGTAGCATGCACCTTACACAACACGTGTCTTTGGACGCTGTGCGGCTACCAGTCATCCCAGCTCCGCACAGCTACAGTGCCTCACACACACAAGGTGCATTCAGCTGCTGCCCAGATGTGCTGTGCATGGTGCATGTTCAAGCTCTAGTATATGCGCCAGAGCGCCTGCTGTTTGTGCAAGGTGCTGGGTAGTCCATTGGGGTGTTGTCGGCTGCACGTTGACGATGTGGGTGTAACAGGACCTGTTACTATCCATGTATTGGATGATTAGACTAAGTGACTCATACGTTCGTATGAGGACACGCGGCAGTCAATGTGACATTGTACTGCCATGTTAGAACTACGCTGGCCTCGCAACGTAGGCGGTCTACAACAGCTTAAGCTGGGCCTCAGGCTTATCAATTGGTTAACAAACCTCTTTTCCATTACGCTTCCACACACGCATACTCGTAAGGCTGCTACAGTGGGCTGCTGTGCTGTCTGTGGCTGCAAGTGGCGTGTTGGTGGTAGGGCATAGGAAGGGCGTAGGAGCTGCCCTGCTGCTACCATGACAACCACATTCGCAACAGTAGCATGCACCTTGCACAACACGTGTCTCTGGACGCTGTGCGGCTACCAGTCATCCCAGCTCCGCACAGCTACAGTGCCTCACACACACAAGGTGCATTCAGCTGCTGCCCAGATGTGTTGTGCATGGTGCATGCTCAAGCTCTGGTACATGCGCCAGAGCGCCTGCTGTGTGTGCAAGGTGCTGAGTGATCCATTTGGGTGCTGTCGGCTGCACGTTAACGATGTGGGCTGCTGTGCTGTCTGTGGCTGCTGGTGGCGTGTTGGTGGTAGGGCATAGGAAGGGCGTAGGAGCTGTCTTGCTGCTACCATGACACCCACACTCGCAACAGTAGCATGCACCTTACACAACACGTGTCTCTGGACGCTGTGCGGCTACCAGTCATCCCAGCTCCGCACAGCTACAGTGCCTCACACACACAAGGTGCATTCAGCTGCTGCCCAGATGTGCTGTGCATGGTGCATGCTCAAGCTCTGGTATATGCGCCAGAGCGCCTGCTGTTTGTGCAAGGTGTTGGGTAGTCCATTTGGGTGCTGTCGGCTGCACGTTGACGATGTGGGCTGTTGTGCTGTCTGTGGCTGCTGGTGGCGTGTTGGTGGTAGGGCATAGGAAGGGCGTAGGAGCTGCCCTGTTGCTACCATGACACCCACACTCGCAACAGTAGCATGCACCTTACACAACACGTGTCTTTGGACGCTGTGCGGCTACCAGTCATCCCAGCTCCGCACAGCTACAGTGCCTCAGACACACAAGGTGCATTCAGCTGCTGCCCAGATGTGTTGTGCATGGTGCATGCTCAAGCTCTGGTATATGCGCCAGAGCGCCTGCTGTGTGTGCAAGGTGCTGAGTGATCCATTTGGGTGCTGTCGGCTGCACGTTGACGATGTGGGCTACTGTGCTGTCTGTGGCTGCTGGTGGCGTGTTGGTGGTAGGGCATAGGAAGGGCGTAGGAGCTGTCATGCTGCTACCATGACACCCACACTCGCAACAGTAGCATGCACCTTACAACACGTGTCTCTGGACGCTGTGCGGCTACCAGTCATCCCAGCTCCGCACAGCTACATTGCCTCACACACACAAGGTGCATTCAGCTGCTGCCCAGATGTGCTGTGCATGGTGCATGCTCAAGCTCTGGTGTATGCGCCATAGCGCCTGCTGTTTGTGCAAGGTGCTGGGTAGTCCATTTGGGTGCTGTCGGCTGCACGTTGACGATGTGGGCTGCTGTGTTGTCTGTGGCTGCTGGTGGCGTGTTGGTGGTAGGGCATAGGAAGGGCGTAGGAGCTGTCCTGCTGCTACCGTGACAACCACATTTGCAACAGTAGCATGCACCTTACACAACACGTGTCTCTGGACGTGGTGCGGCTACCAGTCATCCCAGCTCCGCACAGCTACAGTGCCTCACACACACAAGGTGCATTCAGCTGCTGCCCAGATGTGCTGTGCAAGGTGCATGCTCAAGCTCTGGTATATGCGCCAGAGCGCCTGCTGTTTGTGCAAGGTACTGGGTGATCCATTTGGGTGCTGTCGGCTGCACGTTGACGATATGGGCTGCTGTGCTGTCTGTGGCTGCTTGTGGCGTGTTGGTGGTATGGCATAGGAAGGGCGTAGGAGCTGCCCTGTTGCTACCATGACACCCACACTCGCAACAGTAGCATGCACCTTACACAACACGTGTCTCTGGACGCTGTGCGGCTACCAGTAATCCAGCTCCGCACAGCTACAGTGCCTCACACACACAAGGTGCATTCAGTTGCTGCCCATATGTGCTGTGCATGGTGCATGCTCAAGCTCTGGTATATGCGCCAGAGCGCCTGCTGTTTGTGCAAGGTGCTGGGTAATCCATTTGGGTGTTGTTGGCTGCACGTTGACGATATGGGCTGCTGTGCTGTCTGTGGCTGCTGGTGGCGTGTTGGTGGTAGGGCATAGGAAGGGCGTAGGAGCTGTCCTGCTGCTACGTGACACCCACACTCGCAACAGTAGCATGCACCTTACACAACACGTGTCTCTGGACGCTGTGCGGCTACCAGTCATCCCAGCTCCGCACAGCTACAGTGCCTCACACACAAGGTGCATTCAGCTGCTGCCCAGATGTGCCGTGCATGGTGCATGCTCAAGCTCTGGTTTATGCGCCAGAGCGCCTGCTGTTCGTGCAAGGTGCTGGGTAGTCAATTGGATTGGTCTGTCAGAATGGGTTATTGGCAAGGGCTGCTGCAAAGTGCGGCTGCTGTCCGGTGGTAGGCCTCCTCCCAGGAGCTGCTGTGTTGTGTGTGGAATTGCAGCTGCTGTCCTGTCCGGTGGTAGGCCTCCTCCCAGGAGCTGCTGTGTTGTGTGTGGCTGTTTCAGTTTGTGGCAGGTTCTGCGCTAAAGCTGCGTGAACTACAAGTTTAGCTGCTTGTACTAGCACTGCTGCACAAGGAGCAGGAGACTGTGCCGCGATGTTGCGCTGAGGCAGTGGCAGTTCTTCGACTGCGGGCTGGCCATGTCCGTTGGTGCTGTTTGGCAGCGATGAGGTCTTGAAAAAAGGTAATTGAATGTTCTTGTACATGTTTGGTGACAGCTGCACGTCGTGGACAATGAGAACCGGCAGCAAGCTAGCAGCTGGGTGTTGGCGCGAGTAAATGGCGAGCTTATGTTTCAATATCATAAAAAGAATGTAGAAGGTACAATAATGTACATTACTGATTTGACAATATCACACTGAAAGAGCGGTGGCCAGCCGGCCTGCAACCCTTTTATTGACAGCAGCTCCTTCAGCTCTGCGTACCTCGTGCCCAATCCGTGACAGAAATTCTCCTAGGAGAAACCCAATAACTTTGAATGTGCCTTTGAGTGTTACAAGCGATTGTATCTTCCAAACACAGCCAGCCCGTGCTTGCCTCGTACTCGACTTTCCGGCCTCCTTACCGAACACGCTAGCAGCTGAGCCAGGACGTCGTTGTGTCAGACGTACACCGCAGAAGTCCGGCTGTGCGTGTTGGCAGCCAGCTTGCTCAGTAGTAGTCTCGCAAACTTGCTGTTGTAGTTGTATCAGCACTGCTGCGGCATCACCAGCAAAGACATCATTACAATGTTGAACAGAATTACAATGTACAACATAGTTTTTGCAAGCAAGCACTTACGTATTGATTGCTGCTTTTGTGGGTCGGTGAGTTGTCAATTGACCACATATCTTCTTGACCACCAAGGTCATGACGTTGACCATTTCTTTTCATAACCTCCTGCATAACATACAGCACTGCGCTCAATGCCCAAACATGGCTATCGCGTGTTCTGCAGTAAGTGGTGACGTCTGGTCTGACAGATTTGGCTAGAAGCCACACGGTAGCAGGCAGGAATTTTGGTCATCACCTGCTGCCATCTCTGTCAGGCCTGTCACCCATGAGCGTTGGCTGGTTTCAAGTGGTAAAAATGCTCACATGTTCAACAGCACGGACACATAGCTTAAGTTGCGACACGCCTGTCGACGCGCAAGGACCGTCAGGGGGCCGGCAGTCCAGGCTGTAGCAGCTGCAGCTGTCAACTGTAGCACGGCTTGACCCTCCTTGACAGCGGTCCATGTTATCTACATGCGCACATTGCAAAACAGATTTACAACATCAAGACGGTCGCTTCGATCCTGCAGAGTACTCTGCCTTGCCTGGTGCCACCGTTGATTGCCGAAACTGTGGTTAAACGCTTGCTATACAAGTGAATCACATTATATAAACAGCTGTTGAACGAAGTGATTATGGCTAGCCTGATGCAGCACGTTGGGGTGCTTGGCAGCAGCCTCCTGGCCAGCAGCAGGCTGGTCGCCCCAAGGCTTGACATGCCTCAATTTGTGGCTCCCTTACGCACGTATAAAACGTCTTTGGTAGTACACATGGGCAGGAGGTCAGCAAAGATTGCCCTAAGGAAGGTAAGCCTATGACACTTCTGCCTGCTGTGGGTGTTGCTGCTGCTGCTGCCACCTGACTAAAGCAATATTGCAGCAGCCAAGCTTTGGTAGGAGCAGCACGATTCAAGCAACAACCTTCAAAGCAGCTGTGCTAACTCATCGTCTTCAGTCATACAGCATGTGGCGCGTGTGGTGTCTTGCATGCAGGGCAAGGCAGACGCAAAGAAGGCGAAGGTGTACGGCAGAATCGGGAAGAAGCTCATTCAACTGTGAGATACTGGCACCGCAGCAGCCACAGCACTAGAAGCAACGTGATTTGGCGTCTAGCATGCATGCTTGCGTGCAGCGGGCTCTGGCTTGCAGGCACAGCCAGCAGAGGCACCAGGCTGCCAGGGTCAGAGCTGTTTAGGCCCGTCGCCTGCCTGCCTGCCTGCCTGCTTGCATGCCTGCTTGCTTGCTTGCTGTTCTGCCTCATGCCCACTTGCGCAACCTACTGCAGCGCAGCGCAGTGAGCTAGCACTGCATGCAGGTGGCGATGCAGCTGGCTAGAGGCACTGCAGTCCCCTGGTACTACCACAGCAAGTGTGCTGGCAGCTGGGTAGCCTCCCCTCCTGGGTGGCCAAAAGCAGGGCAATGCCTTGATCTCTGGCTTGATGAATTTGGGTCGTGCTGCGTCCATGCACGTCGCCCCACGAGAGGGTAACCACCAGTCTGGATGTGTCATCAACAGCAACAGCGCTGCTGATCCTTGTCAACTGCTACTGCCTCCTCTGCAGTGCAAATGATGACTGCCGCAACCCTGCAAGCAACAGCAAGCTAGCCACACTCCTGCAGCAACCTGCCGAATCTGATGTTCCTTGAGCTGCACCAACCTCAGCTGCAGACCCTGTTTTCTGTGTACCTGATATGTCTACTGATGTCTGTGCGCTGTGCTCCTTTTTTTGCAGTGTGAAGGCTGGCGGCCCGGATCCAGTCGCCAACAGCAAGTGGCGGACCTGCTGAAGCAGGCCAAGGACCTGGGCGTGCCCAAAGACATCATTGAGCGCAACATAAAGAAGGCCAGCGACGCAAAGCAGGGCGACTTCCAGGAGTGCATTACGAGGCGTACGGGCCGGGCGGGACAGGGTTCATCATCGAGGCCCTGACAGACAACGTGAACAGGACGGCAGGTGTGATGTGTAGCTGGCAAGCTACTGCAGCAATGTCGCCCAGCAGGCTGCGTGCCAGCATAAGGCTCGTCACAATGCAGGGCTGTAGCGGTGTTGCCGTCCGGCGGTGCTCACAACGTTCCAGAGCCAACACTGTGGTAGTGTGCGTGCAAAGTGCGTGTCCCAGCTCTACAGTGTGCAAATGAACTACCAACACAGTATTGGTAGAAGTTCAAGCTTCCTGCTACTGGCTCAGCGTGCCGCCACACACTATGCTGTTGACGTGCTTGCATGCCACGCTGTCGCTGCTGTTGCGTGCAGGTGACGTGAAGAGTGCCATTACCAAGGGTGGAGGCAAGGCAGCAGACAGCGGCAGCGTCATGTTCAACTTCATGCGCCAGGTGAGCTGGCGAAACGTGACAGGCACTTGCACTCCCCCATGCTGTGCTGCGCAGTGTGTTTGCCAGGTGCTGTGCTGTGCTGACTGCTTGTGCATCCCGCTGATGAGAATGTTCTGCTAACATGCATTGTATGCAAGAACTTGCACTCGGGTTTTGCTTGGTGCCCGGGTTCTACTGCTGCTGCTGCTGCTGCTGCTGCTGCTGCCTCTGCAGGGCCAGGTGCTGGTGCATGGTGCTGACGAGGACACCGTGTTTGAAGCAGCCATTGATGCAGGCGCCGATGATGTGCAGCCAGCTTTTGACGAAGAAGGCAACCCAACCAATGACTTTAAAGTGGGTACCTGTGGGGCTGATGCATTGAGCTTGTTGGCTACAGCAGCAGCAGCAGCGGCAGCAGCAGCAGCAGCAAACAGTATGCAAGACTACCCTTGTTGCCTGCCATGCCAGCAGCTAGTCGCCCGCTGCTGTGGCAATGGTAGTGTTGCGACTAGTAGTGAAGTAGGACAGTGGCACTACAATGACCCTCCCCCAACTAAACAAGATCGCACGTGCCAGGCATGCCGACACCAACAAAACGCTTCTGTGAACGTGTCCTGCTGCTTGTTTGCCATGTTGTTGTTTCATGCTCCATGCAGCTGTTCACTCAGGTTGAGTCGTTCAGCTCAGCCATCAGCAAGCTGCAGGAGCTGGGGCTGAGCGTGAACGTGGAGCAGAGTGAATTGGTGTACAGGGGCACAGCAGGTGAGCGGTGCATCAAGCAAACACATGTTCAGTGCATAGCACAGCTGCTCAGGCAAAGAGAGCAGCCCTGGCAGCACTACCCATCTCTGACCTGATGGGCAGCAAGTTCAACAGCATGTTGTTAAGCTTCGGTATTTCAGCAGACTGCAGTTGCAACAGGCGACCCTCATAGTGCTGTCTTACTTGCTGACCTAGCTGCCCCCTGTCTGCATATGCTGTTGTGCTGTACAGAGGTTGCTGTTGATGACGCGTCATTTGAGAAGTGTGAGGCGCTGATGGAGCGACTGCTGGAGCTGGATGACGTGGACAACGTGTATACAAACTGCGAAGGACTGACAAATTGATGTACTAATGTTGGTTCGTTTGAAAAGCTGACAGCACATGTCGCATCAGCGTTGTGTGTTGGGTGCTCGCAGAGTTTGGGGCGTTCATACAGCAATATGTCGGTGTAGTGTTCCACGGCAGTTGTTCGTGGCACAGCTCCACTTGGGATGGCCATGTGCTTGGAACATGCATGGTGGAGAGAGGGTTGAAGCCCGCGCACAGCCTGTGCATGGCTAGCCATGCTGGCGCACTTAGAGTTGCAGGAAAGCAGCAGCAGCATTGATTAGTCAGTGCTGCATCTGCATGTTCTCGTTGGTTTCAATGCCAGACCGACCTGACAGCGTTTGCTTGCCTGGCCTGTTAGGCCGTTGAACCCTGGGGATAGCGTCACTGACAAAAGTGACAGCGATGTCACTATAAACCTATAGGGACAGCCATACACAGGGGTAAGATTCTGACAGCCCTTGTGCTGCAACATCTCTGGAATTAGTTGGATGAATGGAGTTGATGTGGACATGGAGTCCAGCTGTTGTGATGCGGTCTTGCACCTGTTTTCTGTTTGCTTGCTATGTGTGCCCGATGTTCATGCTGCCCGATAATGGGACGCTCAACCGATGGAAGTTAGTTGTTAACGCCATAGCAAATGTGTCCGCCCGGTGCATGGCTGGCGAGCCTTTTGCTGCTCAGCGTACTGTTTTCCGGTTCTGCACTTCGCACTTTGGACGAACTGCAGCCTGTTAAGAACTACGCGCGGCGAACTTCAAATGACCAGCTTAGGTCCAGCCTTGCCGTGTCAATGGCTATATTGCAGCGGCACAACAGGGTGCGGGACTCCCAACCACTGCAGCAGTACATCAACCACCTGGAGCAACTGCTGCAGCAGGATTGCTGTGACTACTTTGCAGCCCTTCCGCTAGTTGATGGGCTTACAATTCAGTTGAAAGAGGTGCTGGACAGGAGGCTGCCGCAGGAGCTGCAGCCTGCACTGCGGCGCAGTTACATATGCGCCATCTGGCTGCTGCAGCGCAGCAGGCAGTTCATATGGAACACAAACAGAATGCACAAGCCGGCTCTGGCTGGGTTCATGAGGTATGAGCAGCTGTGACGCAGCTTGCTGCTTGTGCAGCAGCCATCTCTTGCAGCAACCACAGCATCAGAGGTCCAGGCTGCAGCCGTGCCCTGTTGAAATGCTTCAGGTGGCCCCCAGCCCTGTCACATGTCGTAGCAGCATTCTCACCGTGCATGTGTAGAGGCTGTAGCAATCTTTTCTGCAGCAAGGGAGCAGCACTGCCGATCGTGCAACATGGGCATAGCAGCAGTGGTGAGCACCATAGTATGCTTGCACCCGCAGCTTACAACTCACCAACCTAGCCAGGTGCAGGTTGCAAACTTTGGATAAGCACACTGACAGGCGCTTTGGCGCCTGCGCGACCACTGTCCTGCAAGCGCAGGCTGTTTGAGCACACCTTGATGCGTCAGTCGGGAGGCCCATCAGCTTCCACCACATCAGCAAGAGTGGCGGCACCAGCATGTGCCAGCTGGCGCGCGTCAACGGCTGCCAGGGGCCCTTGATGACCAGAGCAGATAACTGCCTGCTGAACAAAGGGTGAGTGTCCACGCTTGATGCACTGTTGCTCTTGGGCAGTGACGGAGCCTGGTTGTGGTCAGCAGAACAGAAGCAGCTGCAGCAGGACATCAGACAGGCATGCACAGACTCGGCGCGTCGAGTGCATCACTGCTGAGTGTCACACTACCGGCGTCAATGTGTCTGTGGCATGCTCGCTGCCGGCTCGACATCGCCTGCTGATGATGAATGAAATGATGCTTACGGCTTGCAGGATGGATGGCCCCATCTGGGTCATGAAGCACGACCCGCTGGCAGACAACGGCATCCCAAAGCCGCCGCCCCCGCCGCCGCCCGCCCCCGCACCGCCGCCGCCGCCCCCTTTGTCAGACATCTTTGGGGACGATGCAAACGACCCTGAGCCAGCAGACAAGGCTGGCGGCAGCAAACGCCAAGGCACGCGCCACACTGCACGCTCTGCAAATGACGACGGCGACAGCAGATGGGGCGATGACGACGATGACGATGACGAGCAGCTCAGCTGGAGCCACCCGGGCGCTCCAAATGAGCATCTGTTCATGGATGCGGCGGCAAAAGCAGCAGGGACACTTGCGCCAGTGCCTGTGGAGGCGATGCACTGGTTCATGTATGACTGTAACAGCATGCCAAAGGACAAGGAGGGCTACGGGTGTGGGGAACGCCAAGAGGCGGCCACTGCTAAGTCGGCCACGTTCTTTGCGAACGAACACACGCTGTCGTTGCAGCATGGCGAGCCCAGGCGCGCACAGCTGCTGCTAGCGGTGGAGTTGGTACAAGGGCGAAGTGGATGGTTGCAACACAGAGGCATGGAATGTGCCTGTTTGCACGCGCATGCCCGTCTGCTGCCAGCACGCAGCAGCACCGCCTCTGCTCAGCGCTCTGCATGTAAGCATGCAGATACATGTGGCAGCTTGCTCTTGCAGCCTCGCCTGCATTTGGATGTGCTGCTGCCTACCCTGCCAGCTGAGTACTCAGCCTTGCCGCATGCGCACAAGAGCACATGCAATGCTCTTGTGCGCATGCAATGTGCCCCGCAACTGGCAGCTGACCATCCCCCGCCCCAGTGGCATGCGCCGACGGCCCACGCTGCCAGCTGACCCTCATCCACGGCGTCCTGTGTCGTGCCTCGCCCGCAGGTCTGCCCGCCTTCACCAACCTGGTGATGGTGCGCGAGCCGCTCAGCGAGGCGGTGTCGCTCATGAGCGAGGTCAGGCAGGTGTACGACCGCCTGCTGCGGCGCATGTCCATCCAGGTGTGGTCGCCGCCTCGCTCCGATTTGACCTGGTGGCAGCGCTGGGCACCTGTGGTGGTCAGCAGCTACGCAACGCGTACGCTGCTCGGCCCGCCTGCGTTCTGCCCACCACAAGAAGCGCCAGCTGCAGCAGCAGGGGCGGCAGCTGCAGCGGCAGGCGGCGCTGCGCGGCGGCCGCAGCTAGTCATGCTTGCAAGCGGAGGCGCGGTGATGCTCCCTGCAGGGTATGTGAACCCTGCATGAAGTGGGCCGAGGCCTGGCTGTACCTTGACGATATCAGCTGTCAGCTGCACTGGAGAAGCTGTACGGCTTTGACGTTGTCCTGGAGCTGGGAAGCCCGGGACTGATTGATGTGTCGACCTCCCAGCTGCTGGGGTGGGAGCATGAGAGCTTCAGCAAGCAGCGCCTCAGCGGGGTGTCATGGCAGCTCAGGTGCTGAGTTGGCAACAGCTGCAGCAGCTGGCCACACAGACGCCACCTGTTACAATGCTGCCCCGACCAGGAACAGCAGCAGCAGCAGCAGCGTCAGCAGCAGGGAAGAGGCAACAAAACCAGCATAGCAGCGACAGCAGGAGCCTGCAAGAACAGCCAAGCCAGGGAAGTTTAGGTGTGGATGTTGCAAGCGTATGCTTGCAGAGTCTTGGGTGCGCCGCGCGTTTGCTGACGTGGGCGTTCAGTATGTCATAACGCCGCTGCTGCCAGGGCACAAGGTGGAGCAGCGGCCGCCTTCAAAGGCGATTGCAGTGGCAGAGATAGCACTGCAGCGGGTGAACAAGACCAAGGTGACAGTGTTGTCAAACGCCACAGCTGGTGGGCATGTGGTAGTGAGGGTGGAGGTGCCTCCAGGAGCAGCAGCAGTCCGATACACGTCAGCACGCGGCGCAGTTGGCGTTGGCAGCGGTAGTGGCGCAGTACTTGGTGAGCATGCAGCTGTCCATCCTACAGGAGTACCTCCTGCAGCAGCAGGGGCGGCTGCACATATGGCAGCCAAGGCAGCAGGCACAGCAGCAGCCGCTGTGGAGTTTTACCACCTGTGGCCCAAGCATGGTGTGGTGCTGGATGAGCAGCAGTACCACATGCTGCTGAGGATGACAGCAGCAGACCGGCAGCTGCACGAGCATGCCAGGCTGCTGCAGCTGCTGGACGCTGGCTGGCTCACAGCTGTAAGCAAGATGCGTGGCTATCGCAAGTTGATCGCGGCACTGCAAGAAGGCGACGGGGATGGAGCACCGCCAGTGTGTGGCTTTGCAGGCTTCAATCATATGCAGTAGACTCCAGCCGTTGGTTCCAACAACTGCTGCCTGGTTTGGCAGCTGGTGTGGCACCTTTGTTGATGGTGAACCTACCACTTGCATTGTTTGTGTTTGTTTGTCTGCATTCCTTTGCAGCCGCAATGGCTGTGGCGTGATCTCAGCAAATGCATGGTGCCCCGCCGACAAGCTGGGCTGTGACAGCAATACTGCAGGTACTGCTGCGCATTGCTTGCCAGGCAGTGCACACCGCCAGTTCACATTGTTTTGTTCAGTGCGGGTGCTGGGACGCTCATTGTTCCAAGTGGTGACCAAGATACTGGAACAGCAAGGCATTTTTGGACCGCAGCCTTGATTTGCTGTAGCACACAACGACCATTACGTGTCAGCCAGTGCTGTGATGTTATCAACAGTGCCTGGCGGGCGACTGCTGGTGACCCTGGTGCTCTGTGAGCCGGCACTATGCGCTGTACGAGATCCCTTGCATGTCTACCCACTCAGTGCTTCTACCAGAAGCGGCTGCTACTCTGAAAGACGGTTGTGATGATTTCTTATCATCAGTAATCCGTGTATGCGATGGCTCTCTTAAGCGTTGCTGGCACTCACTGCCATGGCTGTTCAAGATTAGGTATCAGCTGTAACTAGAAGAAGCTGTGGTTATCCGTGTCGCAGGCCACACCTGACAGCGGCTGGATCCTTCTGTATAAAGGGGACGATGGCGCTGATGCTATGGAATGGGTAATATGATGATGATGATGATGATGATGATGATGATGTGTAAAGGGTTGCAGGGTAGACACGTTGCACAGCACAATGTATGAGTAGCGGTCTGCCTGCCTCGGCCATGCAGATTTGCAGATTTAGAATATGTTCAAGTCAAAGAGCCCTGTCACATGGCTGGCGTGATGATAAACGGCATGTTTATACACGTCTGCACTGGCGTAGTTGACATGCACAGACGCAGCTGTACCATAGTTGCAATGATGGCGCAGCACCACCAATCAATGAATACGAATGAAACACCTCCCTATGAGTTATGCTGATGTTGCTTTGATGTTGTCACAATTTGAAGCCTAGCTTGCTGTCATTGTCACCTCCGTCTTCATCCCATACATGGTATAAATGCGGTAGCACCTGTAACTGTCATACACATCATGTGAACTTAACTGCTGCCTCAGGGCCTCAGAACAATCACAGCCTGGTGTTGGTGCAGAGAACGCCACAAATTCACATCACGTGACATGACCACAAGCTCACAGTCTGCATGCTGCCGTATATACAGCAGACGTCACACCATGCTACTCAATTGCTGACAGTTGTACACAAACAAGACGCCAGCAAGCAACTCGCTGCTAGCAAGAGCTCAGGCTCACAGCTGCTGCCGCTTGCGTGCCAGATACCTCTCCCTGGCAGCAGCCACTGATGCATCATCGTTCTTGCGCTTGCCGCTGACAGCCGGCTGCTGCTGCTGCTGCTGCTGCTGGCTGGGTTCAGACGCAGCCCACTGCTGCCAGCTGCTGGCGGCTGGTCCCTGCTTCGTTGCTGCTGCTGCTGCTGCTGTGGCTCTGCTGCTGCTGCCACCCCGCTGCTTGCCTGCTAGCTGCCTCTACATGTTCATCAAGGCTATGCTGCCGCTGCCGCTGCTGCTGCTGATGGCCGCGTGCCTTCCGTTCATCACTGCTGTCGCTGGACCGTGACTGCCCCGCATGCTGCCGCTGCTGCTCGTTGGGCTGCTGACTGCTGCTGCCGGCTTCCCCAGCTGCTGCTGCCGCGGCATGGTCTGGCCCATCTGCTGCTGCCGCTGCTTGCTCTGCTTCTGCCACCTTGCTGCGCTGCTGCTGTGCTGCTGTTGCTCCTGCACCTCCCAATGCCACATTGCGTGTCAGGTTGTGGAAAAAATTGTTCATGTGGCCCAACTTTGTGACGTCATTCCGCTCCTCCTCCAGGTCCCTGCAGCACAGCAACAGCAGCAGGAGCAGCAAGTAGAGCTTCCAGCTGTCAGATCAGCAGCTGGCCCCCACACATCAGACATGCACGGCAGCTGGACCTCCCGCCCTGCTGCTCTGGCTCTGCTGCTCTGGCTCCTGAGGTGAGCAGTACCACGCAATACAGCACTGCAAGACCATGACAGAACACCACATCAAAGTGTATCCCTCCACCAGCATTGGTCACGGTGCTTGGCTGTGCGCATGCACTGCTCCTGTTCCTGTGTCCTGCTTACTTGAGTGCCTGGCTCTCCTGCCACTTCTTGTCCTCTTCCAGCTTTTTTCTGTAGGCACTCGTAATGAACTTCTCACTGTCACCATACTCATGGTCCTCCTTCTGACGCTCCTTCAACTGCAGCAGCAGCAGCAGCAGCAGCAGGGGGCAAGCTGGGAAGTAGGAGGGCGGAAGGTGGTGACCTCACGGAAGGTGTGTTGCCATACCTCTCGGCGCATGACACGCAGGGCAGCATGGCTACACCTTGCCCCTTGAGCAGATGTCCAACCCAAGCAGCACAACTCGTGTTGTTAGGGTGAATATCCTGCTTGCATACTATGCCAGTGCACGCAGAGTTGGCACATGCACGCTTGCTGAGGCTTGCCCCTCCGCCTGCCAAGCACAAGTGCACTGCATGGCGCTGCATAGTGAAGCACGCTCAACTGCTGTTACCAATACGCACACAGCCAGCATCTCACCAGCCTGCGTTCATTTGTTATGTCCTGCTCTCTCTTGCGCTGCTGTGCCTGCTCTAAAAGGTTGGCAATGTACTTGGGCTGCCTAGCCACCTTGTCCTGTGCCTTGGGCGCTGCTTTCTCCTGCTGGATGCTGTCATAAACACCATCGTAATCAAAAGCGTTTGGGTCATCGGCTAAAGCAGCAGCATACATCTCCTGCACCTGTGGCGAGCAAAGCAGCAGCAGCAGCAGTAGCAGCAGCAGCAGCAACAGCAAGGGCAATGTTGAGCCGTGACGATCGCTGCACCAGTCGCATGCAGACAGATACAGATGCAAGTGTTCACTGTGCAACTGTTGCGCCACTCACCTTGGTGTCCGCAACCTTCCTGGCTGCCTGACGGGCAACCTGAGCTCCCACATCCTCGTCACTGTCGCTGTCCGCCGAGAATGCTGCCAAACGGCCTGAAGCTGGTTTGTTTTGCTCCTGTTGCTTTGGTTGCCGGACATGAAGCCCGTACTTCACTCCCTTCTGCCCCAGCATCATGCTGGGCTTCTGCATGCTGCTCTGCTGTGCTTTCAACGGGTGTGAACCATGAGACTTTGTGCGACGATTTGCACAGTCAATAAGACGCTCATGCCTGTATCGTGCAAGGCCTGCGACCCTGCTGCTGTGCCAGTGTCTTTGACATATGACTGGCAGCTCGTGCGCCAGCCAGAGCCCCCTGTCCAGTGTTCCTGCGCTGCTTGGACTGCAGGCATCACATATGCACAGCTGTTACAAAATGCAACAAGGAAAATGAATAGCTTGTACAATATGTGACACCATTCAACCGCCTGTATGTTGGGCACAGGCACCCCATAAGCTTGATGCAGTGAGCCTGCTGTGAGCCAAGGCAACAACGTTCAACCGGCCCCAGTGCTGCCCCGCGCTAGTTTGTCCAGCATCCTGCAACTACCACCAGCGCCACCACTGCCTAGCTACCCTCAAGCTGCTGTGCCCTAAGGGGCAAAAACGTCATGTGCATCCTCCGCTCCCTCGCACCCCTCAGGTTTCACATACAGCCCTGTCTGCTGCTTTCATGGAGCAAAACCACAGTACCGCAAAAGAATGGCTACATGCTAGCACAACAACCTTTACGCAACACGCCCAGACCCTGCATGATGCATAAAGCATCCCTGCAGCAGTCGTCATGCAGCAGCTGCGAAGGCATTTGCCTGGTTGCTGCTGCACACCACAGGCTGCTGACACCAGAGCTACACACAGCAGGCTAGCAGGCTGCTCAGGTACATACCCCTTGAGCCAAGCGGCAGCAAAGCGGGTGCGTACAGAGACTGCTGCCGCTGCCATTGCAGCAACGCTTTCGCTGTGAGCCCTGGTCGTGTCTGCCTCACTCGTGGCTGCACACAACTGATGCTGCACGCATGTGCTGCACAGTCACAGGCGCTGCAGCGCACACGGCGCAACACCACGGCTGCACCTCAGCGCACTACCGCAGCGCATCAACAAGCAGGGCAAGCATATGTCGGCAGGCCCCATGCCGCACAGCAAATGCGTGCCGCCGCAGCTGCACGACAGGCAGCCCCCGCGCGGCGGGCAGCAGTTCTCTCACAGCCACACACGACGCCGCTCGCAGCAGCACCTGTTGCCTCCCTCAAGCTAACAAGAGCAGACACAAGCTGCCAGCCACAACTTCAGCGCTGCTTGCCACAGCCTTACTCGAGCCCTCCGAGCCTGCTGCACTGGCACCTGCCAACTTGGGCTGCAGCCCAGCAGCGCTGTACACCACGCAGAGCAGCAGCATCTAATGGAACCCGATGACAGCAGCACTGCCTCACTCAAGGCCGAAGCCTTCGGCATTCATGACTGCCAGCTTGATGCGGTCCAGCATCTTGTCCTTGTCACAGTACTCCGGCAGCAGCAGCGTGTTGAAGCAGGTGTGGCTGGTGGGCAGCTTGCTGCTGTCGGGGCCGTCACGCTGGATGATGCACTTCAGGCTGCCCAGACCGCCAATCGGCGACCTGCGCGCAGGAAGACAAGCACCAAAGCTAGTAAGTCAGCAGCAGCAGCAGCAGCAGCAGCAGCAGCAGCAGAACCAGTCGCACTGCTGCAAGTGACCGTTGTGCAGCAGCAATGTTGACGTGCAGCATGGGTTGGCACAGTCAAACATCCAGGCATGTGTGCTGCAGGTTCCCGGGCCCACCTGTCGCTGCCTGTGAAGAACTTGAGGAACATCTTCTTCTCCTCGAGTGTTAGGTCGCTCTTCACAATCTGCATCAGCATCAGCAGCAGCAGCAGCACCAACGCGGCAGCGGTGTCAAACCATCAGCGCATACAGCCACAGGCATCACCAGCAGTGCACACCATCCAAAGTTGCCTGCCGCAACACATGCAACAGCTGCAAGGCGCCAGAAGCAAAGCCTCTGCGGCATCGTGTCCATCAAACAGCCAGCCCACGTCCGTCCCCGACAAAAACACTCCACGAATGCTGTTTGGCGGTAAAGGCGGCACCATGACCTCGAGGGATGCAAGCCCGCCTCCAACGCACACCATGCAACCAAACCGCATCCACCAAAACAGCATCAGCCACGCCCTCACCTGCCACAGCCACTGCACAGCGGGCGTGCTGATGCTGAAGCCGCCGTCGTACTTTGCGTTGCGCTCCAGCGCATCAAAGTCCAGGTTGGGGTTGCCGCACACCAGGCGCTCCACCTCGCAAGCGTTGAACAGCCGGATGGCGGGGCCGTCGCACAGGATGCGGAAGCCGTGCGCAAACGCCTCAAACTGGCGGCGGATGGACCTGCAGGCAGGGCGTGACGCTGTGGGTGCAAGCGGCAGCAGCCGACCCCCATGCCTGATCTGCCTGACGGCATGGTATGTGCATATCCATGCAATCAGCGGTGCAGTTCCCGCTTTCAACATTCACCGCACAAGCATGCTCACGACACGCCTCCGCCAGCAAACCCCTGCAGTCCGTTCCCTGCATCTGGCCCCTCGCCGTGCTCTACACTGCGCCGGAGCACGCGACCAGATGAGCCGGTGGTCCACCATGTCTGCGCAATGTGCTCAGTGCTCAGAAACCTTGTTCCTGGCAGCATGCACAGCCAGGGTCCTCGGCCACCTGGGCAGTCCTGCAGCCTCTGCTGTACCCGCACCTGCTGAGCAGGTAGTCCACCATGAGTTCCACGTACTCGTGCCGGTTCTCCTCGGTCACGGGATGTCCTCGCCGCCCGGCTTGAGCGGGATGGTGCGCACGTCACCAAAGTAGTCCATCTCGACGCTGAACGTCAGGCAGAACGTGTCCTGCAGCCACACCACCGACGGTGTGTGAGCAACACGACCGTGCGGCAGCAGTGCAGGCATCTCACTGGCTCGCACACGCACACATCAGCGCAACGCATGCTCAAAACCTGTGGTGCTCGTTGATCGCGCGCAGCCCCTTGCTGACAGCGGCAGGCTCACCTCCACGCTGTGCTGCCCCTCGTAGTGCAGCAGCTGCCTCAGGCTGCGGCCCAGCATGGGCTGCATCTCCTCAAGGTCGCGCAGCCCCACCGCCTGCCCCAGCAGCTTCTTGTACAGCGGCAGCGGCAGCGGGAAGTCCAGCAGCACGCGGTTGTAGATGGCCAGGCCCAGCACCAGCCCCATCAGCATGAACTGCTCCTCCCCCTCCAGGCTGCACGCGTTGAACCTGGCAGGCGGCAGGCGGCAGACACGCAAGCAGGCCATGGCAGTGTTTCGGGCAAGACGGTCTCGAACAACCACAACAGGTACATCAGACAAACCCGTTCCCATGTTGTTGCCAACAACAATACAGTAGGGCTTTGACGCAAACCTCAGACTCCCCCCCCCCCCCCCGCGCACATCATACATCGCTCGCTCCCCGACGGCAGCCTGCCATGCCAGGCGCTGCGGGAGGCACGTGCTCATGCACGTTTGTGGCATTCTTTCAAGGCCAGCTGCTCCCTTTTGAGACAACAGTGCTGCATGCCCCTCTGCATGGTGCAGGCTGCACGCTGCTGACTGCAACACTGCGGCTCTGCAAGCCCCTCTGCTGCCACGAGCCGCAGCTCACCAGTAGGTGTTGCTCTCCGGCTGGTACACCAGCATGCCGTAGTCGGGGCTGAGCAGCTCGCCCACAAGCAGCTGGAAGAACTCCTTCTTCACGCCGCCCGCGTCAATGCCCTCCTCGCCAATGAAGTGCACACGCAGCGGCTTGAACAGATCCTTCCTGCAGGATCGCGCCATGGAGGCAACCACCAGGTGTGCGCATGAGTGTGATGAAGAAGTGATCTGGCACCAGCAGTTGGTGAGACAGCGCGGCACGCTGCATGCCCTAGAGTGCGTGAGTCGCCACACAGCCAGCTGCTTTGCCGCGACGCGCATCCACACAGGTGCTGCTGTTGTGTGCAAGCACCAGGCAAGCGCAGCGGATGCGGCTGCAGGCGCAACTCCGAGCCGTCCCGCCTCCTCACCTGTACTGGCGGGCGATCTCGTCCAGGGCATCCTCCAGCAGGTGGTTGCGGCGCACGCGCACGATGCACATGTCGCTGTGCGTGCCCTGCACCTGGCACTCCGCGGGGCGCGGCAGGTGCATGCTGCCCTCGCGCCGCACCAGCTGGCTCTCCAGGATCCTGGGCGAGTCGTAGCCGCCGCTGCTGCTGCCGCCGTTGCTGCCGTTATTGTCAAACCTGCTGCGCAGGATGTTGAAGAACAGGCCACGCAGGCCCTGCCGCTGCTGCTGCTGCTCGGCGCCGCCGCCGCCGCGCGACGGCTTGTTGGCGTTGCGGCCGTCGTCGCTGCGGCGCGGCTTGCGGCTGCTGCCCTCCGGCTCGTCCAAACCGCTGCCTGCAGCAGACCACCAGTCGCATAAAGCAGATGCGGTTTTCAGCAAAGCAAACAAGCTGGGTGGCTTGCAGATGCATTTTGACCAACACTCTAAGTTGGCTGCCAGCTACAAGTGGCACAGACAAGGCAGCATGCAAGCACAAATCGAAACCCGCATTGTTAACGCAGCGAGGCGATGCAGTGAACTTCCTGTTGCCCAGGGACCGCCCGCCCTCACCTGCGCCGCCTAGTGAGCGCTGCTTGCCCACGACAACCCTCGAGTCGTCTTCACGGGTGCGGTTGCTGCTGCCGTACAGCTGCTGCTCCATGCGGGCATGCGCCACCGTCTGCAGCACAGCACGCAGCAATGCCAGTCTGCTCTCTTGAACACACAAGCAAAGGCATGTTGCTCAGCGGCAGGCCGCTGCTTCTCCGCTCTGTTGCTTGCAACAGACCGCTCTGTTGCAAGCAACAAGCTCAGCAGCAAGCTTGACAAAGATGTTGAACATTGTCATGTACGTGCCAGTTCTGGACGTCCTGCCTGCACCACGCAGCCAAGGTAGCCACAGCGCTACACAGCAGGCGGTGAGCGGGGCGGTGTGCCTGCCCACCTGCTCCATCTGGAAGCGCGCCTCTATGTGCAGCAGGTTGCTCTTGGCGCGCGGGTCCAGCAGGAAGGGGTAGCTGCAGAAGCTGAAGGGCCCGTCACCGCCGTGCCGCCTGCTGGGCTGGTCCTGCGTCTGGCGCCACGCGGTGTAGTGGTCCTGCACATCCATCTTCTCACTGCATGCGCAGCAGCAGCAGCAGCAGCAGCCCACATGGCAGCAGATCAGGCCAGGTTGTGGTGCAACAGAGGGGCCAGATGCGCTGAGTACGTGCAACGAGAACTGGCACAGCAGGATGCTTGTCTACAAAGTTGTCATGGGCACACAGAAGAGCAGCTGCACCAGACATTCAGGCAGCCAAAGTCAGATTACCGTTCAGAAAGCAATGCCCTGCTTTGGCAACATCCAGGTCCGCACCTGATGAGCTGGTTGTAGAAGCCATCAGGTGGCAGCTTGCGCCCGACTTGGTTGGCCTCCTCAACCTTGGCTAGCACCTGGGCACACAACCGACAACACCAGCAGCAGCAGCAGCAGCAGCAGCAGCAGCAAAGGGACATACAAATGGCGACAGTCGACAGCGCGATGCACCACCACGCCTTTGAAGTAGCTCAAACGCACAGGCGTGTACAGACCAACAGCTGCAACAGGCGGAACAGTGCAAGGCGGGCAGGATTCAAGACAAGAGCACAGTGCAGCCACAGGCGGCGCCCAGGTTCTGCAGCCGCACCTTGATGGCGTTCATGACGCCGATGGTGAGCTTCTTTGTCGCCATGAGCTCCTTGGTGAGGTAGGCCTGCATGGGCGCCACCACGCGCCGCTCCAGCAGCTCGGCAGGGTAGTCGCTCCACCACTTGACCAGCAGCTGCAGCGCACAGCAGCAGCAGCAGCAGCAGCGGCACCCAACCTAAGCAACACCGCGCTGCGCCATGCTTGCACTGCAACCACAAACAGCGCTCCCTGACCAACCATGAGTGACAGGCAAGCTTGCACTGTGACGCGCGTTAGGAGCAACAGCACATCAGTGTTGAATACTTCTAACTAGGCACCATGCAGCCAGGCGAACTCACATGCCGCGTTGCCTTGTGTGCTGACAGGATGATAGAGCACAGCCGCGGCAGCAGTGCCTTGGCAAAGTGGTGCTCGCCGAGCAGGGGGTTCTGTGCCGCAGCCAGCAGCACCTGCAGCAGCGGGAAGCACAACCATCGCCGCCCACATCAGCTTGATGCACAACAACAGCTGAACAAACAGCCGACACACACGGCACATGATCGCAAGCGTCCGCGGCCAAACCGGACTTGCATACACTGACGGTCCAACGGCAGCTCCGCCCGCGCCTGCATGGCTCTGGCAACCTCAACTGCAGCCGCCACCTGCCGGTCTCGCTGCTGCCCCCGGCACCCACCTGAGCCCGCTCCGGCATGTGCAGCAGCTTGCTGTGGCTGCTGAGGTCCTCCAGCAGGTGCACCGCCGACTTGTACATGCTCTGCATCATGCTGAACTTGTGCAGGTCCGCAATCGCGGTGCTGAGCGCTGGGTCGGGGTCGTCCTTGCCCTCGCCGCTGCTGCCGCCTGCTGCTACTGCGCGCTCCACCCTGCATGCATACACACGTCAGACGAGTTGGACTAACTGCATTGACCCGTTGCAGCACAACGCACAGTCAGCTTGCCAGGCATGCAGCACATCAGCACAGTCCGCAGCTGCTAGGCCTCATGAATGCCGACCAAGGTCTGGGCTTGCTCAGCACCCAACGCCCGGCGCACAACACGGCAGCCTGAAAGCCCAGCATGCAGTCGCAGCTGCCACTCACTCCTCTGCGCTGAACAGCTGCAGTATGCTCTGCTGCGTCTTCTCCAGCAGCTCCACGTCGAGCCCCACGCGGTCCGGGTAGCCAAACGCAGCGCTGATGGCTGCCGCGCTGCCAAACACCATCTCCACGCCCGCACTGACCATCTTGAGGCTGCTGGCCAGCGCCAGCTTGTCGCTGCCCTGCTGGATCTTGCGCGAGGCGCGCGCGACAGCCGACTGCAGCCTGCGCAGGCAGTGCAAGCACGCACAGGCAAGGGCACGGCATTGCGGTCGGGCCACAACTTTGCTCATGAACCTCGCAGGGCGGATCCGCCGCATTGTGCAGTCGTGCAGTCCGAAGATGTGTGCAGCCACCCACATTCAAACATTAGCTGCACCTCGCCGCAACTGGAAGGCAGCCAGTTGGAGCCTGCCCTGCTGCTGCCGCTGCCACCCGTTCGCTACTCACTTCTCCAGCAGGTTGATGCTGTACACCTCTGGGATCTCGTCATGCCCCCGCGTCAGGAAGATGCTGCTGTTGCCGCCAGCCGTCAGCTGGTGCACCACGGGCGCCTTGCTGTGCACATGCTGCTGCGCCGCCACAGCAGACGAAGACGCCTTGCTGCTGCTGCTGCTGCTGCCGCCACTGCCCGTGCTGTGCCGCGAGCTGCTGCTGCCGCTGCCAGAAAGTAGCCGCGGCGGCGGCTGAAGCTCGGCCACGGCGGCTGCTGCTGCTGCACTACTGCTGCCGGTCGGCGGCTGCTCTGCTGGCGCTGCTGACAACGCTGCTTGCCGTGCCTGCTGCTGCTGCTGCTCCTGCCCCTCCATCACTGGCTGCAGGTTGGAGCCACTGCTGCGCTGCTGCCGCTCCCGCTGCCGCTCCCTGTCCCGCTTTGATGGCTGGAATGGCAGGTGCAGCTTGATGGGGATGGGCACAGTGCGGTCCGGGCTCATGCGGTGCAAGCTGCCAGGCACCTGCCCAAACTTGCAGCTGCCACAGCCATACACCACGCCATCCCTGCGCAGCATATGACAGCAAGCATGTGCAAACACAACAGCTCATGCACGTGAGACGAACACAGCAACAAGGACAGCTGGACCAGCACATAATCCATGCATGCTACCCTGCCCCAGGCGCACTCCTGCAAGATTGCTGCATTCAGCTCGCCAGCTGCTGCTACGCCTCTGCGGCCAGCTGCTGGGTGGTTGCGCCGCGACTGCTGGCTCACCTGCGCAGGAACAGCGAGTGGTGCAGCCCCGCTGCGACGCGCTCGATGTCCTTGCCCATGAGGGCTTTGATGCGCGTGGGCACAGCCTTGTCCTCGTATGTGCCGTGCCCCAGCGCCCCACACTGCCCATGCCCCCAGGTGTAGCAAGCGTCGTCCGTGACGGCGAGCGTGTGCGCGGCGCCGGCAGCAATGCACCGCACGCCCTTGAGCGGCACGCGCTTGGGAGCCAGCACGCATGGCTCCTCAACGCTGCAGGCGCTGCTGGTGCTGCTGGGCGAGCCTGCAAGGAAAGCGCACAGGAGGCAGAAGGCCGCTCAGCGTCGTGCACCAGCTGCTGCTGCCTCCTGCTCGAGCTTTGCCAGACAGCCAGCTCGCAGACATGCAGCCACGTCGCACTGCCTAGCAGGAGGAAGCGGCCAGCAGTGCTGCTGCTGCTGTTGCTGCTGCCACCAGTGCGAAGGCAGCCGTCGGCGGTGCCGTTGCTGCAGCAATGCTGCAGCCGCTTTTCTTGCTACTGCAGCGCACCTGTATCGCTGGCGTAGTGCTCAAACTGTGCGGACTCTGGCGCGCTGAAGAGCCACTCGGTGGCCACCTCCACACCCACATTGCCCGTCTCTGTCAGCGCGACCTCAGCCTTGTGCTTGGGGATGCCCATCTCCAGCATGGCCATCAGGTACATTTGTTTCACACGCTTCTTCCTGCAGGCACGCATGTGCAGCACCCCAGCACGCACAGAGAGCGCTTGCGGGCACACACCTGGCTGCGCGTCTCTGCATGGGATGCAGATGCCGGCAAGTAGACTTGGACTGCAGCCGACACCACAGAGCTCTACTTGCTATGGTCTGGCACTGTGCAGCATGACCTGCAGCTGCCACATGGCTGCTGATTTGTGCAGAATGTTTGCAGCGCAGTTTCAGCGCAGCAGGCGACATGCCAGCAGCAGCCCGGCACTCACTTTCTGTGCACCCGCATGCTGAGTGGGTCGCCGTCCCGCACCAGCCCCAGCTGCCCAAAGTGGTTGCTGCCCCAGATGAACATGTGCCCGCTGCTGGTCAGCGCTGAGCTGTGCGCGTCACCAGCTGCCAGCTGCACCACAGGCAGCGCCCAGAGCGCATCAACCAGCGTCGGCGTGTGCCTGCACAGCACGACACCAGCAGCGCACGCAACTCGTGCGGGTGGAGGTAGTCCACAGCAGCGGCACGAGGCAGCACCTGCTGCTGTGCTCAGCACTGTGCTGTTGTATGCCCACAAAAAAGCTGCGCTGTTGTATGCCCAATAGAGTCTCATGCGGTGCGTCACCTCTGCTGCGGATGCCTGCCGGCCCACACGTGCACGTGCTGACTGGCCGCAATCGCAGCTGCGCAGCTGCCAGGCTACTCTGCACACGCCATGGCCCACAAGCAGCACCATCACCACCATCATGTTGCCCATTCAAGGCATAGAATCAACGCCATCGGCCCACAAGCATGTGTGCTGATGTGCATGCAGTGACAGCCACCATCTGTCCTTCTGTCAGGTCACATAGCAACTGCGTGTACAGCCAAAAAAGCGTTCAGCCGCCCACCTGTCTCTCCTGTCCGTGAGTCCCAGCTGCCCTGCGCTGTTGTGGCCCCAGGCAAACACCTGCGACTGCGCTGTGACACAGATGGTGTGGAAGCGCCCACAGGTCACCTGCAGCAGCCCAGCACACCACACTGAGGTCCTGCAAGCTGCCTGTATGTGGACTCGAACAGAAGGAGACCCTGGAACGCTTTGGCTTGCAGCTCCACAGCCTCTTGTGTGGATGAGCAAGCTATGGCAGCTGTCTGACGGCGCCCGACACCCACCTGTGTGACCATGACATCATGCAGCACCTTGATGGCGCACGGGTGGTTGCATGCCTCTGGCGCATTGTCCCCATGGCCCAGCTGGCCATACTCGTTGGAGCCCCAGGCAATGACGTCCTTGGTGGTGATGCACACCGTGTGCTCCAAGCCGCATGCCACACTCCTGCAAGGCGCATTGTTCGGCTGCAGTAGTGAGAGTGCAATTGACAGTTCAACGGCCCTGTGCACAGCATGTCAACTGCTGAGCCGGGGTGCTGCAGCTGTGTGGTTTCCTTGCACCGCTGCTGCTGTGGTCATGGGAGGGGAAGCATGTGCCCTGCCTTTGCAACCGTGCGTGCATGCGTGCAGTTCATTTGCTGTTAGCTGACACCCCAATCGGCAGTGATTGTTGTAGAGGTCGCCCTTTGGCCTGCCGTATTTGCCGCCAACCAGTGCAGCATACATCGCTGCATCACTGCAGCAGACTGCTGCCGCAACTGCTCCCTGGCAAATGTGCTTGCTGTCACACTCGAGCCTGGTGGCGCGCTGACCACTGCATGCTGCTCACTTGACATCCAGGTCTGACAGCGTCTGCACCGCCACCGGGGTGTCAACCACGCCTGGGCTCTTGTCTCCTAGCCCAAGCTGCCCCCGCTGATTGGCGCCCCATGTGTACAGCTGCCCCTCACAGCTTAGCCCTGCTGCATGGCTCTCGCTGATGCCAACTGCAGCCCAGCGCCCAACGACCTGCAGCCATCAGAGCAGGTGATGCAGCGGTTGGTGAGCAACGCAGAGGATGACAGAACCAGCAGAGCAGAGCAAGCCCTCGCCACACTGCAACACTGAAGCATGCTGCAAGACAACAACAACAACGCTGAGAACAGCTGGTGTGCGTGGTCTACATGTGTCAGCTGGGTACCAGCAACAGGTGGTTTGCTCTACCACGAGCTGTCTGGCTGCTGGCATGGCTGAATTGCCGGTGACCACCAGCTGCATTGCTGAGCGCACCTGAATAGGCTGTGGGTGCAAGATGGCAGCTGTTCCTGGCACGCCCAGCTGACCTCTTCCATTGTCACCTGTTGTACAATGCATAAAAAACGGCTAAACAAACGCGGGATGGGTGTCAACAATCATGGCGAATGTTGCTGAAGCACATGTACTATCACTGCAGGACAGCAAGTCAGCATGTGCCAATCAGCTGACTAGTGCAATGCTTACCACAGACCCAGGCGTTTTCCTGCACTTCTGTTGATAGCAGAGGTGTGTTTGGCGAGACTGCGTACTCCGTCTCATGCTCCTGCAGGTAGCAGGACAAGTCAACGGCAGCGCATTGCTTAGGTGGCACTACAAGTCCGGTACGCTCCTGCATCACATGCCAGCTGCATGCAGCCAGCATGGAGGCTGCCCAGCTTCCCTGCAGTCCATCTGCTGCAATGTTGAGGGTGCTGCAAGGCTCTTGCCCCTTGAGCTCACCCCTTGCTGCTCTGCTATGGCAGGTCGGGTCTTCACTGCCCGCGGCTTGTTGGGCAGAGCATGGGGGTCCGCTGGTGCTGGGTCCATTTAGGCTTCAGCTGTTGATAGCAGGCGAGCTCCAACGCTCCAGCACAGTCAGGAGCAGAACGTCCATCAGGCATGCAGCAAAGGCATGCCCAAGGCCTCGTAAGATAAGTGTGACAACCACAGCACCAATGACTTCAATTGTTGTTCTTGTTGAGAGCGCTGAATGCAGCGAGGCGTGCTTTCAGTGCTGGAGTGCAGTTGGGGGGTTGGGGCTACGTGAGTGAGCAACCACAATGTCGTGTAAGCAAATGAGGACGTGAACGGCCACACTCAGGAAAACAGCTCGTCCGTTTTCGGGCTCCTGATGCCGGTGGTTCTCCAAGCCCAAGATAGTCGGTTGTGTTCTGTTCCTTTGAGCTGATGGTGATCGCTGCAGCTGTGGTTTGTGTTTTCCGGGATTTTTAAATTCGTTTGGATCGCTAGCTGGGCGTTTGGCTATCTCCTCTCAGCAACCCTCTGCACAGACAGCAGCAGCATGGCGGATCAAGGCGACGCAGGGATACCCTTTATTGGGTCCCAAATTAGTCTTATTAGCAAGAGCGGTATCCGCTATGAGGGCGTGCTGCACACAATCAACATGGAGGAGTCCTCCATCGCGCTGCAGAGCGGTATGTAGGCCAAGCTGGTGCCGTGGTCCCGTGGTCGGTGTGATCCACCTGTCGGGACGGCTTCTGAGGCTAGCTTGGTGTGCCCTGCAGTGAGATCCTTTGGAACTGAGGGCAGGCGCGCGGACGGCCCACAGGTGCCCCCTTCAAACGAAACATATGAGTTCATAATCTTCAGAGGTGCGCCTGGGATGCGAAGGGAGGTACTGACGGCCTGACAGGACGGCGGGAGCCTGTGCTGCCTTCTGCTGCTGCTTGCTGCTGCTGCTACTGCCCTACACCACCTGACACCATCCTTGCTGCTGGCTTCACCGGTGAACGCAGGGGAGGACATTCAAGACCTCACAGTCATGAGCCAGCCAACCCCACAGCAGCAGCCAAAGTCCAGCGTGCCAGATGATCCAGCGATCATTTCTGCGGTACGTGCTCAGAGCTGGCTAGCTGCCTGTCGCTGCAGCATCCTTCAGCAGCTGATGAGATCACTCGCACGTGTTGCTGTGTGTGCACCTGTAGGGTGCCTCCACCTCCACGGGCCTGTATGGGTCGAGCTATGGCGCGCCAGCAGCAGCGCCCCCGCCAGTGTACGGCGGGGTGAGTTCAAATGGGCATCAGCAGTATTAATCTGGATTTGGCATACGTTGCAGCAGCGTTCCAGCTGCACGTGCATACAGCTTGTCCAGGTTATTGTTTATGCAATCGCTGCCAGTTGATTGCAGCTGCATTATGCTGGCTTGCATAGCAGATATGCTGTGATTTGTTGGCTGCTGTTGGTCGGCAGGCACAGCAGTGGCCTAGTGAAAGCCTCTGGACGTTGAGATGCAGATACAGCAGCAACTAAGCAGTGCAAATTCTAGCATTCAGGGCGCATTTGATAAGCTGAGTTGGCACACCCGGTTGCCCAAAGGCGACTGCCTTCATCTGATCGTCATCGGCATGCCCGTCAGCAACTAGTGATTGCATACCTCACTTGCTGAGCAGCTCAGGTGTCAGTGAACGAGTTCATGAACTCCTGCCTTCCTTGAAGTATTTTGCCTTCTTCTTGCGCTGCTGCTGCATGCGCAGGGTGGCCTGTGGGGCCCTCCAGGCGCCCCACCTGTCCCCCCACCAGCGCAGCAGCCCCCTCCCGCGCAGTACTCCGCCTACGGAGGTGAGGCAGGGGAGCACACAGGGGCAGCTGGGCGGCCAGCAGCACAGCAGCAGCTCGGGGCGTGACAGCTGGGTCGAGTGTGCTGGTCGCGGTACAGCTGCAGTGGCACTCATCCACTGTTACTTGCTTTGTGCTGTGTAACAAATGATAGTTGACGCTGCGTGCTTGTGACAGTACTGTAGCCGACTCAGCATAGCAGCAGCCAGCACAGGGGCAGTAGTACCTGCTGCAGGGATGAAGATGTTGCTCAAGAAAGAAGCTGTCACGCACCGCCTGTTGACCCAATGAGCCACTGGCTTTTGCAGCACTCCAGCAGCCTTCCACACCTCGTGCGTTCCCCCACCTTGTCTGCTGCTGCACCCTGGCTTTGGATGTGTTGCTTTGTCGCTGGCTGCTGCGCACCTTGCCTCGCCAGCGCCTTCAGGCATGCCCGCTGGCCCTCTGGGCGGCGGCAACCTAGCACCCAACGTGGCGCCAACTGTCAACCTCACACCCGTTGGCCAGCAGCATGGCGGCCCACCCCCCGGCGCGCCCAACGGCGACTTGTCGGGCAGCTACGGCCACGCAGCAGGCGGCGGCAGGGGCCCTGGAGGCATGGGGGCACCTGGCAGGGGTGGCATGGGCGGCATGGGGGGTGGCCCCGGCAGGGGCGGCGGCATGGGTGGCAGGGGCATGATGCAGGGCCCACCTGGCGGCATGATGGGTGGGCCGCCGGGGGGCCCCGCAGGGGGCCGCGGAGGGCCGATGGCCGGCAGGGGTGGCGGCAGGGGCCCAGCGCCTGCGCCTGCGCCCGCGCCGCCAGTGCCTGATGAGGACTACAACTTTGAGGAGGTGAGCACACAGCGTGTCGGCTGCAGTGGTTGCCGCTTCAGAGCGGTGGCCGTGGGGTGTGCAAGGAGTGCGTGCTGTGGGATGCTATGCTGCGAGGCCAGGGGTACGTCAATCAGCATATCAAGGTGGAGGGATGCGGCAGCTCTGGACGCAGGACTGGGGGCCAGGCATCCAGCAGGTATCGCTGTTGGCACGCGCTGCAGCCTGCCACCGCATACAGCCCTGTCTGTGTCTGACACTCATGCATGCGTCTTGGCGCGCTGCTTCCCCCTGCAGGCCAACAAGCACTTCAACAAGGAGGCAGCACTGCGCGAGGCAGAGCAGTCAGTCAAGGGGCACCCCGCGGCGTACAACAAGGACGACTTCTTCGACATGGTGTCCTGCGAAGCGCTCGACAAGGCGGCAGTGTTTGACAGCCACCACCAGGGGGGTGGCCAGCCATTCGTGCACCGCCGCAACATGCACGAGCAGCGTGCAGTGGACATTGAGACGTTTGGAGGGCTGGGAGGTGTGCGCCACTTCTACCACAGGGGCCGCGGCAGGGGGGGCAGGGGCGGCAAGGGAGGGTACGGTGGGCGGCAGGGTGGTGGCGGCGGTGGTGGCTATGGCGGTTACGGGCAGCAGGGCCGCGGCGGCCGCGGTGGCAGGCAGTAGTTGCAGGCAGGAGCGCAGCTGCACAGATGTGCGGCAGCCAGGCCTGTGGCTGAACAGCCAGCTGTTTGGCTGGCTAGTGCCCGGATGCTGCTTGATGCTGCTGTGAGCGGTGCAGAGGAGGAGGCTGCTTGACAGCACACCTGCAGGAGCAGAGCTGGAGCACAGCTGCACGGGTGTGGCCCAGTCGAGGCCTATGGCTGACCCGCTAGCTGTTTGGCTCAGTTGCCTGATATTGCTATGGGCAGTGGAAAGGAAGTGATTGTTTAGCAGCACACCTGCAGGAGCAGGGTCGTGTCGCAGCACAGAGTCACAGGGATGATGGAGTTGCTGGAAGGTATCTGCAGCAGCAGGGTGTTCGGAAGTACGGGCTGATGCATTGCACCTGCAGCAGCAGGGTTGGGGATGAGAAAGCCGGTGCAGCAGCTGCTGCTGCTGCGGGAGCAGGGGCGGATGCAGGTGGTGCTGGCATTGCATTAGTATGTTGAAGTTGCCACGGCAGGAACGGGAGCATGACATGCTTTAGCTGCTGATTGGCATGTGGTATGTGTTTCGCCATGACCATGTGCCGAGGTTGATGGTCGTTGTGGGTACCCTTCAGCTTGGCATAGTGCTGTGTAGTGCATTAATGATGACGGCATGATGTGTCTGCAGCAGCATAAATGCTGCTGCTGCTGTACCTTTGCTCTGTGCTGCAGCTGGCAGCTGTGCTGAGGCAGAGGGGTGTGTTCGTTGTGCTGGTTTCTGCACGGATGGGGCTTTGCTGGCTGGAGGTTGGGATGGCTTTGACTAATATGCAGAGCAGCATCAGTTCACAGCAGCGGCTGGAATTGAGGGACATGCCTGGATTGAAAGGTTTGGCGGCCAGCAGCAGCTGAGGTTTTTGCATCATTGCAACGCTGCTGAGGGCAGGGGGTTCGGCGCCACTGGGTGTGTGCTCAAGCAGCAGCAGCAGCAGCATGAGCTTCTGCGGGTCTTGGCGGTTTGTTTTGCGGTTTGGTGACTGGTGTCTGCCGTGTGTGCGCTTTGCACAGTTTAAAGTGTGGTGTGGTGTGGCAGCACTGCAGCCTGCTTGCTGGTACTAGCGGTGGTTCATGCTCATCACCTTGGTCCCTCTGGTGAATTCTTTTTGTTGTACACAGGTCAAAGCACAGTTTTGTTTGGCGGCTGCCTGCAGCCTGCAAGCACAATGGCCCAGGGCGAGGCCGCATGTTCACAAGATTACTGTTGACAAGGACTTCACGTGATCACTGCGCTGTGCGATGCTGCAGTCACAGAGACTGCGCATGTGCATCAGTTGATGATGTGTTGTAACGAGGCTTGACCGTAGCAGCGGTGCAGTGCATTATGGGGTTTGGCGATGCTGGTGCTGCTGCAGGTACACTGTACAGGCAGCATCCTGTAATGCTGGATGCCACGCATGCCTCCTTGTTCCATGCATGCCAGTGCACTGGCAGCTGCCAGCAGTTCGCGTGAGTGCTATTGGTGAGTCATGCTGGTTGTCAGGCAGCTGAGAGCAGGGTTCGTTGCATGGGGCAGGCATGATCCTCTCAGAGTCTGGTCGAGCCTCTCAGGTGTGACCACTTGTTACGACGTGGTGCGCCTGCATCCTACCTGGCAGCAAACTCGGCGGAGGTGGCCTGCATTGTCTGGTGCAGGCAGGGTGTGGCGATCCGTGCATGGTGCACGACAGCAGGATGCGCGACTCAGTCATGTCACGACTCAGTCATCACGGTGATGGGCATGCATGGCTTATGAGCGGCCTTGCGCATTTGTTAACTGCCGCGTCACCTGCTGTTTCACAGCCGCTGCCGGCAGGCTCAGGGTTGAGGGTTGCAAGAAGGGCCAGGGTCGACCCAGAGCTTCAGATTTGAACCTTATGTGTAATTACACTGAGCTGTTGGCAGGCCACCCACTGCAGAATGCATCCTGATGATGACTCATGAGATGATCATCATCGTCAAACGAGCCTGGATATCTTGTGTGTTGTAGATGGCCACAGTGTTGTGTACTGCCAGTGCTACGCTACGCACACCAATCCGTAACAGAAGTGATCACCCGCGTGTCCAGCCTGCTGACATGCCCTGCATCTCCTCATCATCGACAGCCCCATCATCGCCCACCACATCACCCTCAACGCCAGCAAACAGGTCGCCACCCAGACCCTGTCCCGCAGGCTCCCCGAGGTCAAAGTCCTCAGCCCCAAACCCTGAACCGCCCTCGTCATCGGGTGCTGAGTAGTATGGGCTGCTGCTGATGCTGCCGCCTCCTGCTGCGAGCGCCAACCGCTGGCTGACGTAAGCTTGCTGAGCAAGGTGGCGGAACAGCTGGTACGGCAGCATGGGCGGGTCGTTCGCCAGCACCTGCAGCAGAGGGGTACATGCGCGCGGGATGCGTGCGCAGCACAACACCAGGAGTGGATCGATGGAATGACACGGTCATATGCTAAACATGCTGGCAGGTCCGTCTAACTGCAGTGAAACCAAACGCAGCACACATATGTGCACACCAGCAACGTGCTGTTTATGAGGCAGATGCAGCACACATGTGTGCACAGTAGCATTGTGCTGGTCATGGGGTGGCTCATACTTGATTTCAATGGTCACTGGTTTTGACATGTGACTACCCTCTCTCACACGGTAGCAAACCAGCAGCTCAGCCACACTCCCACCTGCTGCAGGATGGGGCTGCCATCGCCCAGGTCTGGCAGCTGCTGCACGTCCAGCACCACCAGCTCGCCAGTGTCCACGTTGACAAAGCCATCGACTGCCGCAATGCTGCGCAGGCCCAGGCCATCTGCCAGTGCCACCGCAAAGCCCTGCACAGACGTTTGGCAAAACTGCATGCTCAACGTCAGCTGGGATTGACTCAGAGCCAGTGGTGCTGGCTAGAGCGGGCCATCTGCCAGCGCCATGGAAGAGTGTTGCGCAGCAACACAGGCAGCATTACGCAGCATGCAGGAGACAGGGCTGTTCTTGTGCTGTGCTGTTTGTACCGTGTACTGTAGCAGGCCTTTGACCAAATCTGCAGGGGAGTTCAGGTGGGGAGGGAGGCTGCAAGTCAAACCACGACGGCAGACTGACAGGCGTGCGATGCGCAGAAGCTATGGCACAAGAGCACAGCGTGTGCCTGCGCCAGCAGCAGTCCGCACGTGCTGAGCAAACAAGCAAGCGGCGCGCTCACCTGCACCGCCTCTACTGCTGCGGCTGGCAGGATGTGCTGCGGCGGCGGCGTGAAGTGCTGCCGGCTGCCTTCGGCCGAGTATGCCACAAGCGTTGGCTGCAGCGCTGTCATGGAGCCCTGCACAGCACGCCACAGTGAAGTGAGGCGGCAAACTGCCCACAGCTAGATGCACCATTCAAGGACGCCTTGCGAAGGCATCGTGCCACCCCATAGATTGCTTACAGACTACACTCCTGTCCTGCAAGGCAATTAGCAGAGGTGGCTAGCGCCAAACATGCACTCAGAGGACACGGTGCCCACCATGCATGAGCCGGCCGGCACTCACCAGCTCGCCCAGCAGCCCAACCGTCACCTCCACCCAGCGCTGCTGCCCGGCCCACTGCAGCTGCCCGCCCTCCACCGCCACCGCGTCCGTCTCCACCCACGGCTCCACCACCAGCAGCTCAGGCAGCTGCAGCGGCAGCGTCACCGGCAGCGGCTGCTGCTCCAGCGTGCCAGCGGGCAGCCGAGGCGTGCAGCTGCGCAGGGCGTCCGCGAGGGTGTAGAGGTCGTCGGGGCCCGAGACGCGGACGACCCCGAGGCCGCCGCTGCGTGTCGGCGGCTTGATGGCGACGCTGCTGCAGTCCCAGTCGAGCAGCAGCGCTGCAAACATGCCCTCAAACTCCTGCTCGGGAATCAAGGCACAGGCAGAGAAGATGCAGCGGCGAGTGTGCAGCAGGAAACGTCAGGGCACACGCGCCAGCCAAGTATTAGCCTGCCACCACGAGTTGATACCAGCAGCACTGCACATCCACAGCTGCGAGGGACGTCTCAGCGGCCACCAGCTCCAGCCATAAAGGGAACAAAGCCATGCAGCCAGCACACCAGACTACAGAGCAGCCCCTGTGTGTGGTTCGTGCGGGCTGCAGCAACGGCTGGCACAGCTGCCCACCTCGGGCCGCTCAATGTACTCCAGCAGCTCCTTGCTCTTGACCACCTTCTTGGGCACAGCCACCAGGCCCACCGGCGCTGCTGCTGCTGCTGCTGCTGCTGCTGCCTCGTCCTGGCCCTCCAGTGTGTTGAGCTCGGCAGCTGGCACAGCTAAGCCATCAGCGATCTCATCAATGGCCTGCATGCAGCACCAGCACCCGTGAAGATAGCACGCACCGGCGACCAGAGCTTACAAGAACTCAGCACAGGTATCTTATGTTGCTGTTTTCTGCAGCTGTCAGACGATGAAGCTGGCAGCTTCAGGGTTGGACCCGCCCGCGGAAATGGGGGTTGGGGGTTTACATACAGCTGCGCCAGGCGCCCAGCCGGTGGTGCGATTACTTGCAGCAGCTGTGGCTGTCTCACGGTAGGCCACTCCTGCAGCCCACTGGCTCAGGCACTCGGGTTTCTGCGCCTACCTTGGACAATGTGAGCCTGTTGCTGCACTTGAAGGCAAAGTCCGAGGTCATGCCAGTGAACGGGAGCCCGGCACCCTCCAGGACTTGCTGCAGCAGCACACAGCAGCACCAAGCAGGTCGCCGGCAGGTTAGGCATGCAGGTGACCAGAAAGCAGGAGCATCCACAAGTACTTCACACTGCATGACTGACATCATGCGACTGTGCAGTGAAGTGGAATGCGGTTCAGCGACAGCTTGTTACAGGAACCACACAGCTGGTGGGCAACAGCAAACAAGTACCAGCACCATCCTGAACTGGCAACGTCCGCTACAGCATGCCGCCAGGCTCACATACCCTGGCAATTGATCATAATGCTGTCGGCAAGACGTTGCTGCCGAGATTGCAGCAGATAATGTTGCCAAGCGCTGCACGTACCTGCAGCTGTCCGTTCGCTGTCGTGCTATCATCCAGCATCAGCAGCAGTGTGGCGTCACACGCCTTGGCTTCTGCCAGCATGTCCTGCACGTCCATGAAGCGTGGCGCTGGGGGCAGCACCCACGCCCCCGCACCCCATGCACCGCCAACTCCCTGTCGTTCCAGGTCGGCGCGTGCAGCATGAGCGGCAGCAGCAGCAGCAGCAGCAGCAGCAGCAGCAGCAGCAGCAGCAGCAGCAGAGCCAGTGGCAATGTTACACACAAGGCTTCAGTGCATGTGAGCCAGCAGGGATCCATCCCCAATCAACGGAACGCCGATCAGTTGATGCGAAGCAAAGCATGATTGAATGGGGATCAGCAAACATGGATGTGGTGGGTGCCAAGCAAACCCAGAGCATCAACAATCCATGCCTCTGGGCCTTGGTTAGCACTTGACCGTACTGCAGGATCAGCTGCACACTCTGTGGTGACACGGTACACTGCTGCTGGCGAGAAGACTGTGTCCAGAAGTTTGTCTGTGAGCTCCGCCGCCAGCAGCAACCACGCACCCTGCCGCGCGCACCAACCCACGCACCTGCACAAAGTGCCCATCCAGCTCCATCTGCGCCTCGTAGTGGCTCTCGCGCTGCTGCCTGTCCAGCACGTGTGCGGCGATGTACGACTGCCCCGCGCGCGCCGCGCAGCGCTCCGCCGCCTCTGCCGCCTCCTCCAGCGTGTGGCGTGCCAGGTGCTGCGGGCCCGCCACGATGAGCTGGCGCGCCAGCAGCGGCACGTCCGCAGGCGGCATGGTGCTGCAGAGAAACCGCGGGAGCAGACGGGGCGCGGCGCAACGCGGCGCAGACGCCAGGCAGCAAAAGATTAGGATGATGGACAGTGGGCTCAACCAACAGCATGCATCTGACAGAAGGCCTGCATGCAAGCCCCTGGCTGGGCCCCCGGCCACACTGCAGACGGCAGGGCGCAAAGAAGGTGCCACACCTGAAGCTGCTCAGCAGCACCAGAATGCAGCTGGCTGGCAGGTGCGTCCGCTCACATGAGTTCCTCGTCGCTCATGCTGGGTGGGTGCAGCTCTTCAGGGATGCCCAGCGCGCGCCATTCGGTGCGGCGCGACAGCAGCGCGGAGCGGCGCTTGGCCTCCCCGGCGCCGCTGCACGCAGGAGGCATGAGGAACACATCCACCTGCACAGGCAGGACGCGACAGCGGCGGCAGCGGCAGCAGCAGCAGCAGCGGCGGCAGCACATGGCTAAGGACAACAGAGGTGTGGTTGGTGAGCAGGGCAACACAAACAAGACAGGCATGCATGTTGGGCAGGTACTGCATACACCGGACTGCAGCTGAATTGGTCTCTGATAATGATGCACATGGCACAGTCGAAGCAGAATGCGCTTGAAAGCTGGTGCACACAAACAAAACCACACCTGGATGTCGCAGCAGCGCGCCAACTTTGCCGCCACGTTGGCGCCGGACCGGAACGCCCTCTGCCGCTGCGACCCGTCACCCCCCACCAGCAGCCACACCCGCGGCGCGGGCCGCCTCAGGGAGGCCTCAGCAGCCACGTCAGCCTCGCTCGGCCAAGGCCAGCGCGCAAACTCGTCACCGCCTGCTGCCGCTGCAGCTGCGGCAGCGTCGCTGCCCGGACCGCCTGCAGCTGCTGCTGCGGCGGCGGCGCTTGAGAGGGACGGGTCGCTGCCGTAGCGCTCACGGCGCTGCAGCGTGGCTGTCACGCCGCCCTTGTACCTGTCGTCGGCAGCGGTTGCGTGTCCATGCCGAAGCTATTGAGATGTTGACACATGACAAAGGGCCAAGGCATCCAGCCATGCAAGCCTGTCGCAGTGCTGAGGCAGCACCCAGCAGCAGTAGCCGCATCAGCTGCTGCTGCACCTCGCGCCCAGCTGCAGCTGCCAGTGCAGTGCTGCAGCGCAGGCCGATCTGCCGTGACCAGCAGCATGGCCACGGCTGGCCGTCCAGGCCTGGGAGCGCCCAGTGCTGTGCAACCTCATGACGGAGAGCCTCACCTGTCATGCCCCAGGATGCGCCCCATGAGCACCTCGTCCTCTGTGGCTTCAGGCAGGCGGTCGTCCTCACTGTACCGCCTGCAGCAGCAGCAGCAGCGGCAGCAGCAGAAGCGGCAACAAAGCAGCAGCAGAAGAGGAACACACAGCAGGCGCGCCTCAGCACAACAGCAGCGCAAGCTTGGGGCAACATTCACCACTTTCAGTATCCTGCGCAGCGCGCAGGCACCCCGTCCGCGCAACCCTCGGCTGCATGTGCATAAGGCATGACCTCATACGCCTGTCAAGCAACGCCTCCCTCTGTGCCTGCTGCTCCGCGTCATCTCGTGCCTGCAGCTCCCGCGCATCACGAAAACCTTTGCCAGCGAACAACCAACAGCCGCCACAACACAATGCCATGCTACTGCCGCAACCGCTGTTGTGGCGCTTGCAGCGTCTCAGCCTGCACACAGCGCCCATTGGTCCGCGGCAAACCGCCAGGCGCAGCACATCCCCACGACGCCCCGCCACCGTCGCCGGCAGCCGCCTGCGGCCCCACCTGTCCAGCAGCGCCTCCCTCTGCGCCTGCTGCTTCGCGTCCTCCCGAGCCTGCAGCTCCCGCACGTCAGGGTACAGCTTGCCCTCGCCAGCAGCCTCGATGGCGGGAGGCACCCAGCTGTCCCCGACGTCCCAGCGGTCGTAGCGGATGGGCTGGTTGCCGTAGTGGAACATGCCCTCGTCGCGCATTGCGCGCGCCGCCAGGTCCTCCTGGGGCCGCCCTGCATCGCGCTCCGCTTGGATCTCTTCCTGGGTCCGCGGGTCAAACTGCGGGTGAGAGACGGCGGCAGCGTGAGCAGGCGCCAGGTGCGCACGCAGCAGGTGGCGTGCTGCAGCAGGCTTGAACTGCGGCCAAAAGCTGCAGCTGCTGGTTGCACGCGCACAAGGCTGCGTACCGCATGCACGTGGTGCACTGCTTGTCGGGTTACTCAGCTCCATCCTTGCACTGCAACACACGTCCTGCGCCCTGACCTAGCCCCATGGGGTTCACCTCTGGAGTCCATTCCTCTGGCTCCTCCACGGGCGCTGCAAGCTCCTCCTCTGTGAGCCACTCCTTGCTGAGAGCAGCCAGCACCTCACGCACACCCTCAACAAACGGCAGGCTGGCAAATGCAGCGCGGTCCTCCTGGACATCAGCCTGAACACATCAAAGCAGGCAGGCAGGGACAATGAGGTTGGTAGCAAGAGCAATGCCAGCCATGCGGACAGGAGCAGTGGCAGTGGCAGTGGCAGTGGCTGAGCAATGTTGCATGCTTGCTTTTTGCCGTTCATCTGATGAGACGAGACAGCAGAGCAGGCTGCCACCACTGCTGTCCAGCGCCTGCAAGGGGACTGCCGTTGGCTATCTCTGATTGCCGCCACATGTATCTGCGTTACATTGATTCAGCATCGGCTGTCGACTTACTGCCCTGAAGACCATGGGCCAACTTACGCAGCAAGGTGGGCAGTTGGTCCTGGTGCATCTCGTACCACACTCACCTGCAGGGCTGCGTTGTCTGACTGCTCGCGCGCCTCGACAGCAGCATCTGCCAGCTGCTGCGTGATGTCGGCGACCGAGTCGTTTGCCCGTGTCGCCTGCGCCCACTGCGCGCTGGCTGCAGTCTCGGGCTGTGCAGGTGGAGGCAGCTGCTCCGTCCCCTTGCCGTGCCGCAGCAGCGCCAGGTTGATGAGGTGGCGCGCCACACCGCCAGGCGTGAGGCCCACCTCCAACGCCTGCAGGACATGTGCGAAAGACAGCCAGACGCAGCGCTGGTAAAGCCGGCCAGCAAGCGGTGATGGGGGTCACACCAGCGGCAGTACCCACGACCACCTGCTGATTGCCGGCATCAGCAGGCATGTGCGTGAGCTGCGCAGCTGAGGGCATGTTGCGCCGCACACATAACCAGACGAAGCAAAAGCAGCGCGCCAGGCGCCTCTGTCTGTTCACCCAGCTGCCTCATGAGGTCCCGCAAGCACGCCCTGGACGCGCGGACGCAACACGCCATCCCCACACGCGTCCTGACCCGCATGATCTGCACTGTACCTTGCATCACGCCAGCCCACCTGCACACCACACCATCAACACGCGTGCTGACCCACATGATCTGCACTGTACCTTACATCACGCCAGCCCACCTGCACAACACGCCATCAACACGCGTGCTGACCCGCATGTTCTGCGTTGTGCGCTGCATCACGCCAGCCCACCTGCACAACACGCCATCCCCACACGCGTGCTGACCCGCATGTTCTGCGCTGTGCATTGCATCACGCCAGCCCACCTGCACAACACACCATCAACACGCGTGCTGACCCGCATGTGCTGCACTGTGCATTGCATCACGCCAGCCCACCTGCACAACACACCATCGACACGCGTGCTGACCCGCATGTTCTGCACTGTACCTTACATCACGCCAGCCCACCTGCACACCACACCATCAACACGCGTGCTGACCCGCATGTTCTGCACTGTACCGTACATCACGCCAGCTGGCTGCAGCCCACCCGCACACCACACCATCAACAGCCGCGTGCTGACCCGCATGTTCTGCGCTGTGCGCTGCATCACGCCAGCCCACCTGCAGCCCTGCGAGCGACGTCGAGGCCAGCGGCACGTCCAGGCCCACGTCCGCCACCATCACGTCCGCCTCGCCGTTGCCCTCGCTGGTCATGCGCGGCGCAGGCTCAAACGCAGCCAGGTCCGCCATGTGCAGCTCCTCGTCGTAGTAGCCGCACAGCGGGTTGGGCTCGGCCGCGCGGGCCTCTGCCTCGTCAGCCGCCATGCGCGCGAGCTGGCCTGCAGCGCACAACAGTCGGTTGCACGCAGCAGCACAGGGCAGCCCCAGGGATGTCCAGGCGCGCAGGAGTGGGCGGGAGTTGCCGTAGCCGGGAGCAGCGGCCCTCGGCGAGCTGAGCGGGTGTGGAGGCGCACGTTGGTGCGTGGATGCGCATGCTCTGTCCGCATGCGCTGGCCCGTGAGTTGCACAGCAACACAGAGGACGGCGCGAGGCATGCGGGAGGGTGTGATGCAACGAGGCGGTGGCCTGAGACGATGGTGGACGTGTGGGAAGACACATGCGTGCATGAATGCATGCATGCATGCCTGGGCTGGCACTTGTGCTGCAGTCACGGAGGACGGGCACCCGTGCCAGCCCCCGCCCCCATACCTCACACACCGCAACAGGCCGCAACAACACCTGCAGCAGCGGCCCCACCAGCCGCAGCCCGCACCTGCGTCAAAGTCGGCCACCTTCTGCAGCGCCTCCGGCGGCAGCTCGTAGCGCTGCTGCCAGTCGTGCTGCAGCGCCATCCAGCCAGACACGCGCACCAGCCCCGCACCCTCCAGCCCCAGCTGCGCCACAGCCTTGGCTGCAGTGTGCCGGATGGTCTGCACGACCTTGTTGCTGGCGCGCGGCGGCATGTGCAGCTTGAGGGTGTGGTGTGGCAGCGGGTCTGGCAGGTCCGGCGTGGCCAGGGCGTCCAACACTGTGGGCTCTGCTGCTGCCAGGACCTCCAGGGCTTGGGAAATCTCCGCCTCGTCCATCCCAGACTGCAGAGCAGGGGTCAAAAGGCAGCAGCGCGTCATGCAGCAGCGCGTCAAAAGGCAGCGGTGCGTCATGAGGACAGCGGCAGGCATTGAGGCTGCCTGCAGGACGGACTTGTTGCAAACTGCGCTCAAGACACAAAGAACAAACACACGTTGCAGCGCAGCATGCAAGCTACAGTCGGTCATGCAGAGCACACACAGCATACAGGAGACGGGCAACGTGTCAACAAGTGCAACAAGGTGCACCGGCATGCTGTTGTACTGACACTGCGTCAACCACCCACCTGCATCATCTGCCACTCCTGCAGTGCCAGGTCAGCATCGGTCAGCTCATTCAGTGGGCTGTACTGCTCCAGCTCAGCAGGCAGCAGCGCGACAGGCCCATCCTCGGCGGAGGACAGCACAGCAACCTCCCAGCGCGCCAGCTTGCGGTACAGCGGCTCAACCAGCAGCCCAGGCAGCGCAGCATCTGGAGCAGCGCAGGAAAGTGACAGGTGACACGGCAATCTGAAGGGCTGCAAGGTGCGCTGCTGCGGGCAGAGAGGGCGAGCGATCTTGAGCCACATGAGGCAGCCCCCGATTGCAGAGAGGTTTGGTGAGACAACGGGTTTCCAGTGACGGAATATTGGGCTGCATTTCCTGCAAACCCTGCGCATGCATGGCGCACTGCCACACTTGACGCATCAAAGAGCTGCTACTGCACACACATACACACACATGCTCAGACCCCACAGGCAAAAGTCGCAGTGGTGCCCGCACCTGCATCGTCAGCAATGTCCAGCAGCTGTGACACCAGTGCAATATGGCCCCTGCTGGCTCCCACTGGGCTGCCACCCTCACTGCTCGACACAGAGAACACCTGCAGATCCGGATCCATGCCATTGGCCCTGCACCAGGACAGCACTCGCTCGACCAGCTCTGGTTGCTGCGGCTTCTGCTGCTGCTGCTGTTCTGGCTCTTGCTGCTCGTCTGCTTCTGCAGGAGCATCAGCTGGGCCGGCATTGCTGTCCTCTGCCCCTGCATTCCAGCTTCTGAGCGTTGTGCTGCTGCCACTGCCGCCACCTGTCTCTTCCCCTGCCACGTCACCCTGCTGCTCCTCTGCATCCCCAGCTGCAGCTCCAGCTGCCTCTGCACTGTCTGCTGACTCCTCAGCTGCTATTGTATCAGCTATATCTGCCTCAATATCCTGCAGCCAGGCCTTCAGCTGCTCTGCAGAACCCTGCAGCTCCTGCATGCTCAGCTGTAAAACTGGCAGCGTGTTATAACCTAAAGCCTGAAGCTCCTGCAGCACCGCTGCACGGCCAAGCACTGGCCCTCCCTTGCGGGCCAACTGCTTGCTTACGTCGCTGTCAAATGCAGATCCGCCAGCTAGCGGCACTCCAGCAGCCTTGCAGGCATCATGCAGCTTGCCAGCCAGCGCCAGAGCACCGCCAGGCAGCACTGACAGTGCAGCAGTGGCACCAGTGGCTGCCAAGTGCTCTGCAAGCGCTGCTGAATCGGCAAATTGAGCAGTTGTGAGCGCTGGCAGCTGCGCCAGGAGGTCTGCTGCTCCAAGCGCAGCCAAAGCAGTGCGTGGCAGCTGGTAGTACGCCCCACTATCATCTGCCCAGAAGATGTCAACAGAAATGCCGCAGGCTGGTGGGCTTGCTGCTGCCTCGGCAGCATCCCCTGTGCTGCTGCCGGCACCTGCCGCCATTGCTGCTGCCTGATCCTCGTCCAGAGGTGCCGTGTGCAGCTCATCAATCAGCGTGTTTGCTGTTGCTAGTGCTGCTGCCACACGCTGCAGCCGCTCTGCAATGCTGCTGCTGCTGCAGCTGCCATGCAGCACGGGTGCTGTGCCGCAGACGAGTGCGATGGTTGCTGCTGGGTCCACGGCAGCAGTGAGCAGCTCATCGTAATCATCCAGCAGAGGGTTGCCGATGCCCTCCTGCAGCAGCAGTAGCAGCACCACAAACAACACCTGATATGACCGCTCGCACCAGGGTAACCAGGAACCACATCAAATGGCAGCTGTCTTGGATGCCGGCAGCATGGGCAACGCTGAGCCGGTGCCTTGCTACCTCTGCCACCTCTGCTGCCTGCAGTTGAGCCATGAACGCGTTGAACTTTTGTCACGCTGTAAGCAGCGCCGCCTGCCCCGACATCTTGAAAGCTGCAAGCGCGGCTGCATCCTATAAATATTCTTTTTATGTAAAAACAAATAATGTGGGTCACTCCAGGTGCCCGCTCACCTCCTCAGCACCCGCTGCTGGCTGGCCTGCCATGCTGCCAATCACGCCCACTGCCTCGGGCCCGACAATCTCGATGACCAGCGCTTGTGCCAGCCGCATCTCCAGTGCTGCCTTGCTGCCAGACAGGTCCAGGCCCCTGCTCTCCAGCTGCAGCCGCAGCTCACTCAGCGTCATCTGCAGGGCAGCACGCAGCAAGGAGCTGGGCAGGCTGGCTGCACCATGTACACTTGAGGGAGCAGCAAGGCTGAATGTAGGTTGTGAAATATGCAAGCAGAGCAATTGGCTGCATGCGCACTTAAGGACTCAGTGCACACAAGGTACCGGCTCATGCGCCCAGGTAGCCTGCGCTGCAGTGACAAAGACAGCCAGACCTCGCGGTTGTGCTCTGCGAAGACAGCAGCAGCAGCAGCAGCAGCAGCAGCAGCCGCTACCTGCTGCATGTCCCTCAGCCGTGCACGCATGCAGGGACCTCTCCCGGCCTACCAATCAGTCCCACAGCCGGCTGTGCGGTTACCAGCACTGCGCAAGGCCGCACCTGTGACAGCTGCTGCAGCAGGTGGTCCATGTCTCCTGCTGTTGCTGCGCGCCGCACCACCAGCATCGTCATCAGCCGGTCACGCAGCACGTAGCGGCCGCCCTCGTCAGACAGGCCTAGCTGGCGCAGGTACGCCTTCAGCTCCTCCACCTGCGGCCCAGGGTGGTGAGTGGTGTGACAGCACATGGTGGCACTGCAGGTTGAGGCGCAGGGCCATGCACAAACGGCAGGCCCGGCAGAAACAGGCAAAGCTCTTTCCTCCAGCGATTAGCTCACCAGGCGCAGGATGTTTGTGCCATTCTGCGTTTGTGGTTCCGACAGCGTGGCTCAGCACGTGGTGTTGAGGCAGCAGGCAAGGGAGTAATGCTATGAGCACCGGGTGGCCAGTGCGACTGGCAGCCATACAAGGGGATGTGCCCCTTCCTTTACAAGGGAGTGGTAGGCTGAAGTCCTGACAGTCACGTTGTCCGGACAGGCATGCAGTGCGCAAGCAATGCGCCGTGGCGACCATGCAGCCAGGGTGGCGGGTGACACCCCACCTTCATCTTGTTGATGTCTGTTGCCGTCATGCTGTCCAGGATGCTGCTGGGTGAGGCAGCCAAGCCCTCAGCACTGCGAGCCGCAGCGCCGCCTGCTGCTGCCTGCTGCTGCTCCATCAGCAGCACCTCCTCCTCAGCCAGCAGCCAGCTAGCACGCTCGGCAAGCTCCTCCTGCAAAGCAAACACCATGGAGATCAAAGCCTAAGCCCAATGCACACACGAGTTGGTGCACACAGCTGCATGAATGCAACGCCAAAGCAAGGCCATGTTTGGAGGAGGTGCTTGTCAACCAAGCGCCATGATGAGGGCTGTCAGACTGCTGTGACTGCACCATGACAAGTATGTGTTCAGTACATAAATGCAGGGAAAGCTTGCTACAGCAACGAACGCACACGCATGATTGGCTGCAAAACACATCTTTGTTTGCTCATGGTTTGCGCCTGCGCCGGCTGCCTCATCATCCACTCACAGCTGTCTCATCTTCCGCTGCACTCTGACCCAGCTCGGCCAGCAGGTTGAGCAGCTCCTGCCGCTTCACTCCCATGCCAAGCATCTCATCATACAGCTGCTGCTGCTTGTCAGCTACCAGCCAGTCCCGCTCAGCAGCGGCGGAGCTGCCGGCAGGCTCCACCGCCTGCTCCTGCTGCTGCTGCAGCTGCTGCTGCTGCTGTAGTGCGTTGCCAAAATCGGCGGCATATGCTGCATTATCTGCTGCTGCAGTTGGCGCTCCTGTATCCTGCTGCTGCGGCTGCTGCTGCTGCTGCTCCTGTGCTGGTCCGTCTCTAGTCATGCCGGACCTGCAAGGCACGCACCGATGATTTGTGACAGTGCCAAACCGCAGCACGCAGAGCATTGTAGTGTGGCTCTGCTGCTCAAGCGGGTACGCCTAAGCAGAGAAGCATTCGATGACATAGGCCAAGAGCACACTCAAGTCAAGTTGCTGGCTTGAACACAGCAGGCTCTACACCCAGCCTCAACTGGGGGCTTGCAAGCGCCCACATGCTGTGGCTGACAAAAATCGCAGCTGCTTACTCTTCAGCCACTGCCTCAGCCAGGCGCGCAACCAGCTCCACCTTGGCACCACTGGTGCTGAGGGCCCTGTCCTGCAAGCACTTGACCAGCTCTGGCTTTGAGTATGTCTGCAACTCAGCCTGCAGCTCGACCAGCAGCTCCTCAAAGCTGATGTCAGCATCATCACCAGCTGCCACGTCACCATCATCAACGAATGCCATGTCATGCTCAGCATCATCATCGTCATCTGCAGCAGATCCCTGCAAGACGCTTTCCTGCAAGCTGCTGCTGCCCCCCTGGAGATGCTGTGCCAGGCGTGATATGAGCTCCGCCTTCTTGCCGCTGCTGTCCAGGCCCTCCTGCTCGCAGCGCACGCGCAGCTCTGCTACAGGCAGCTTCTGTAACGCTTCTGGGCTGTTGGGGTTCAGCGGCTGCTGCTGCTCCGACTTACGGGGACCGCCAGCTGCAATGACGGCACGCCTGGCACTGCTGCTGCCGCTCCCCAGCTGTTGAAGCTGGCTGGGCTGGCTGAACTGGCTGCTTGTCCTGCAACTGCTGCTGCTGCTGCTGCTGGTGCCATGGAAGGTCGACAAAGGCAATACCCGCCTGTTTCTGCTACCGCCAATACCAAGCCCTCTGCAGACAGTGCTGCAGGTTAAGCCACGCCGGACATATGTTGGGCTGCAAGCAAGCAAGTAGGGAATTGTACAGCATGACGGCAGAGCATTGCATACAGGGTTGAAGAGCTTGCCCTGATGAGTTGCAGATGCATTTAAAGTAACATTGAGGCTGTTTTTATGAGTTTGTAGCATCAAGCGGCTTGCTGCTGCTGGCTTGAGCACACAGGTGCTGTGACTGCTGTGGCTGACACCTGTCCAGCATATTGACGTTGTGGTGTAAAGTCGGGTGCTTCAGCATCAACGAGAAAGAGGTGAACAAGCAAGTGGAAATCCCTGCGGCGCATTCCATTGGGCAAGTAGCACCGGCTGTGCTTGGATCCTGCTGTCGGTGGCCCTTGGTCAAGAGCTGTTGCTGTTGCTGTTGCTGTTGCTGATGGCTGGCGTTCAGGTGTCTGCTTGGGCAAACCTTACCTCGCCCTGTCCAGCAAAACGCCAAACCCGATCCGAGGAGCAGCACGACAATGTGCGTGCGGGCCTAGCCTCTGCTGCGGCACCCAACTAGTGGCCGCTCGGTGCATCCTGGTTATGACATAAGGTGCACTGGCATGTTCATGATCAGTACAGATGTTAGTCGATGTTTCGCACTGCAGATGCAAATCAACATCATCACCCAAGAAAGTTGTGTCGACATGTTATTCCAGGTGACTACTGCACAGCTGCTACACGTTCAACGATCCACGCCCTCCTAATTATAACGCTTTCTGCAATCCTGTGATTCTACGTAACTGTTAGCATAAACACAAACAGCGCTCTCTGTTTATCGTGATCGTAGAGGCAGGGAGGGTTTCACTCTTCGTCAGCTCTGCAGAAGTTTGGTGCGTCTTCATAGCTAATATTTTTACACGTCCATCAACTACGGCAGTGCGCTGTGGGCTTGCTGACCTGTAGTGTCAAGGGCTTGGTGCTGTGATAGGTCATGATGACACCCAGTAGCTTCTTCACGACACTATAGTGGGATCAACAGGTCTTATATAAGCCATGCTGGCCCGTTGTGGGGTCCTAGGGCTCCAGCTGTGCAGCACTCAGGTTGGCAGTTTGGCTGCAGCGCTGCCTAGTGTTTGCACAGTGCTGCGAAACTATGGGGATGCTGCAGCCATGGGAGGTAAACAGTGGCACTGGATGGTAAGCCAAGGCCATAAGATCAACCCCTGCAACTCAAAGGTGGGCAAGGTCGACCTGACTACATGTGGACGCTGCGCAGCATGTGCTCGTGCTGAGTCAGCTCTATCAGCCGAATCAGCTTGTGGTTGTCGGGTCCATTGAGTTGCAAGATACACACTTCTCAATTGGCGTTGTAGCTACAATGCAGAAACGGTGTATCTTTTGACAGCTGCTAGAGTAAGTTGGGATCCACGCCTGGATGCGGCGCTGCCTGACCACCATGGGGCAAGGGTGTGCAGGGCTGCCCAGGCATTGCTGCTACCATGCGGCAGCCACTGCTGCCATGCTGACACACCTCTGCCTGATGCTGTGCAGCTGCACCCAGCAGTGAAGGAAGCTGGCATTTTGCCAGAGGGTGGGGAAGAGGTAGCAGTGCAAGTGGCATACACACCCAAAAGCCACTGCTTTGGCTGCGGTGAGTGCAGCACAGAGGCTGGGTTCCTGCAAGCAACGCCGCAGCAGCTGTGGACGGGCTTGGCACGAATCTCGCAGCGCACGTGCACCCTGTTACCATGCGCAACCAGCTGGGTTCAATCAACCGCCAGTCCTGCAGACGCTGATCACAGCCATTCATACGTTGGGACACGGTTGTAGCAGTGCACGCACACTCGAGGCTGGTGATGCCGTGACGTGCCAATCACCGTTTTGCGTGGCCATGTCACGTCCTTTGCAGGCCCCTCACACCCAGATGGGTTGCACCTGGAGAGCAAGCGCATTGAGCATGGCCTGGAGGCGCGAGTGTCCGTGCCACCAAAGTACTGTGCATTCCCAGGTACGCAGCAGAGGCAGCGATCTTGGCGGCCATGGTGACAGCCCTACGACGGCATGCATCGCATCACAGGCGCCAAGCAGCAAGCTGGCAGCAGCATGCACTTGCCAGCAGTCACAACTCTCAACAGCTAGCAGGAAGGCGTGTAGTGCCTGTTAAGCATGCATGATGGTGGCGGCATTTTTGCGCATTTGACTAAGCATCCAGCAATACACATGCCTTGTTCACACAGCCCTTCTGTTACATCCCTTGCCGCAACACCCGGTCGCCTCCTGCCCTGTCCTGCAGGCATCGTAAATGGGGGCATTCTCAGCACGCTGCTGGATTGTCATGGCAACTGGACTGCAGCGATAGAACTAATGGACAGAAGCTGCCTGCCCAAGCCGCCCCTCACACTCACAGCATCCATGCTGGTGAGGAGCCATCACATGCTATACACAGCAGCTGCAGCAGCGGCATGACACACTGAATCAGCAGCACCTGCACAGTATCTGTTGTAGCAGGTGAATGCGGCGCAGCTTGCTTCATGTTGCAGCCGCTCCTTAGCAGCATGTGCATTGCACCCGTGCATGCATGGTCTTGGTTCACCTGCCTGTGCCTGATTTATTGCCCACCTGCACAAACCCGCCTGCCAGGTATCCTACAAAGAGCCCAGCCCGCCAGATACAGAGTTGATTGTGCGCAGTCATGTGGTGGCAGTCCGCGAGAACCAGAACCCTGGGATGGGCAAGGTTGCTGTGGAGGTGGACGTGGCGGTGCTGCTGCCGCAGGCCGATGGCAGCGAGAAGCTGCTGGTGCAGGGTACAGGCATCTTCAAGCGGCTGGGAGCGCTGCGTGCATTGTGACGAGTACGCAGGTCTGGATGTGGCTGCGTCTTGTTGAATGTGCACTGTGAGGTGCAAAGTGCGCAGTGCTTGAGCTGCTGGGAGCATTGCGTGCGTTGCAGCCATCCATTTGATCATGCCTGGTGTGCTGCAACACTGTTGCTGTGCATTGTAGGAAGTTTGCCGTTGAGCGGGTAGCCTGCACAAAGTGTAATGCTTGTGGCGTGGCCAGGCTGTGTATGATTTGTGCATTGAAATTGTCGGGCATCCAACATGCTGTCCGGACGGTTGCGGTCGTGGTGTGGTTGCAGGCATGGCAGTTACATTTAGTTTTGTAAATATGTGGCAGGCAACACTAGTGGCTTGAAGCCACTGCTGTTGTTGTGTGCATTCTTATGTAGGCATCACGAGGTGCTTTGACGTGTATGTTGGGCTGTATGCGCATCTCTTCAAAATCAGCGCTGGGATGGTGCCGCGCTGCGCCCTGTGTTCTCAATCCCCATGGTGTTTGCTGCAGCTGAACGTGCTTACAGTTGTCATGCACAATGAACTCTTGTCAGCCCATGCAGGTGGCTGTCTGCGAGCCTTTGCCAAGGATCTGGAAGTGCACATGCTTGTGGTGGTTTTGTATGTTGAACTTGCATATTGGTTGCATGCCTGGTTAGGCGTGTTTGTGGTATTAGCGCTTGCTTGAAATGTCACAGGCTGGTTGGCATGTCCAGGTTAATAATAGCTGTGGCTCATGCTGCCGTTACTGCTACTAAAGGTCCAAGGTTCGTTGGCCATGCAGCTAGCTGTTCACTGCGTATCGTGGTGAAATGCAGTTGTGTCTATATGAGTTATTGTTGTTCTACGTCACATGCCGTTGAGGTTCATTGCAGCGGCTCCTGCAGTGATGGCTGCTGATGGCGCCAGCACAGTTTACTAGCGGTGGTCCGTTCAGCTGCCGCTCTAGAACTCGGCAGTGTTGCCACTACATAGTGATATATGATAGTAATTACTATACATGGTTCTCTGGTCACCGGGGCCTTATACCTTATGGACCTGCTTTATTTGTCGGCTACTGTGAGCAGCAAAACGACTTGCTGCAACTATATAGTAGCACATTAAAGCAGCACCTTCACAGTAGGGCTCGCAACCACGTCACGATCATCATCATCATCATCATCATCATCATCATCATCATCATATTACCCATTCAAGCCATAGCATCAGCGCCATCGGCCCCGCGCCCCACCGGGGCGAAAAGAGGAGGGAGCACTGCCCCAGAATGTTTGCATGCATTGCGCACATTCCAAGACTTGACAAGAAAAGCAGCAATACACGGTGACACCATTCCAGACAGACATCTTCCAGAACTGCCTCAAATATCATCAGATACAAAACGCAACACCTTGATTGACGAGTCAGCCATAGACCAAACGCGCAACTTTTCAGCGCAACCAGGCAGGGATCTGATCTCAGCAAACATACTATCCCTCTGAGCAGAAGTAGCAGGGCAATCAAACATCAAGTGTGACAAAGACTCAACTTCTGCACCACAACAAGGACATCCTGAAGTGGAGTTAGCTCTGCGACCCCCGAACTGACTAGTACGCTCATGCACACACAGACAACCCATACGAACACGCAAAAGCTAATCAATACCACGTGGTATTGCCACTGAACGCAAGTTCGGCCTAGGCCTCCTGAAACCCATAGCATCATCATCATCATCATATTACCCATTCAAGCCATAGCATCAGCGCCATCGGCCCCGCGCCCCACCGGGGCGGAAAGAGGAGGGAGCACTGCTCCAGAATGTTTGCATGCATTGCGCACATCCCAAGACTCGACAAGAAAAGCAGCAATACACGGTGACACCATCCGACATCTTCCAGAACTGCCCCAAATATCATCAGATACAAAACGCAACACCTTGATTGACGAATCAGCCATGGACAAAACGCTGCGCAACTTTTCAGCGCAACCAGGCAGGGATCATGTAGGATGTGTTCAAGGACATCCTGATGGATTTGTCGTGGAGTAAACATACATGGTTATTGGTTTGGCAGTGGCGTAGCCACTGTGGGCAGCATGCGTGTTACATAACAGTGTCATTTGGTTTACTGTTGTCGCATGCGTGCATTGCCACATCTAGGTTGGTCAATCGCTGTGTTCAGCGTCTGTTTGCTTCATGCAACACGCCATTGGTTGGGCTGTGTTGCGTTCAGCTGTTTGCTTTGCGGCCGGCGGTGGCCCCGCCAACTAAGTGGCTTCCACTGAGTTCGGCCTGCCGGTCTACCCGTCTGTAGGCCGGCACGCCGCGTGTGTGCGCGATGTGTCCTCGTTGCAGCCGTACATTGGTCATGCCGTCTCTGTGCTGGGTGCTGATTTTGACCACGCGTGTTCTTTGGACGAGGTGGTGCGTGTGTTTCGTGGCTGGCAGTGGCACCCGGCGGCTGCTGAGTGCCCTGCTGGCGCGTTACGTTTCTCTGGCAGTCCCGATGGCCTGCCGCCGTGTGCTACGTTGGATCCAGCCAGCGCTACCACCGCTGCGCTGGCGCTCCCTGTGGTTTTGAGTCCAAGCTGCCGGCGTGGTAGCAGCAGGCTTGGGCCCGTCGGCTCTTGAACGCTGCGTTGTTCGACTCTCTCTCGGTTCACGATTGTGATCGTGGTTTTCTTATGGGTGTGGCCCATAATGGTGTCCTGATATGGGCGCGGTGTCGCCGTATCACGTGGTTGAGTCCGAGCTGCCGGCGTGGCAGCAGCAGGCTTGGGCCCGTCGGCCCTTGAACGCTGCGTTGTTCGACTCTCTCTCGGTTCACGACTGTGATCGTGGTTTTCTTATGGGTGTGGCCCATAATGGTGTCCTGATATGGGCGCCGTGTCGCCGTATCACGTGGTTGAGTCCGAGCTGCCGGCGTGGCAGCAGCAGGCTTGGGCCCGTCGGCCCTTGAACGCTGCGTTATTCGACTCTCTCTCGGTTCACGACTGTGATCGTGGTTTTCTTATGGGTGTGGCCCATAATGGTGTCCTGATATGGGCACGGTGTCGCCGTATCACGTGGTTGAGTCCGAGCTGCCGGCGTGGCAGCAGCAGGCTTGGGCCCGTCGGCCCTTGAACGCTGCGTTGTTCGACTCTCTCTCGGTTCACGACTGTGATCGTGGTTTTCTTATGGGTGTGGCCCATAATGGTGTTCTGTTGGTTCCTGATATGGGCGCGGTGTCGCCGTATCACTTGTCCAATTACTCCTCTGCCCTAGCGGCGGAGGGTGTGATTTCTGGTATGTTGGCCGATGAGGCTGCGCAGGGCTGGATTATCCATGTGCCCTCTCCGCCACTGTTTCTTCATCCGCTTGGGGCTGTGCCCAAGTCTGATGGTGGTTTACGCGTCATTCATGATCACTCTGTCCCGGTGGGTGCGAGTGTGAATGATTTTCAGGTTTATGTCAAGTACTCCTGAGACTCCCTGGAAGACGCTTTGTCGTTGTTGGTTCCCCATGCGTTTATTGCCAGGTTGGACATTAGCGCGTATTATCGTCATTTTATGGTGCACCCCTCGCACTGGTGCGTGCAGGGGTTCGAGTTTGGTGGCCAGTGCTACGTTGACATTCGCCTCCAGTTTGGTCTGCGCTTAGCTCCTGAGCTCGCGCATCGGTTTACCATGTTCATTAAGCGTGTGTTGCATGCTGATGGCGTGGTTAGTTTGGTCGGCGTCATGGATGATCACTTGCTGGTGCATTGTGACTTCCGTGCATGCTTGGTTATGCTTGCAGTGGCAGTTGCCCTGCTGCAGGATCTTGGTTTTTCTGTCAACACGAAGCCAGGCAAAACTATGCCCCCGGCTCGTGTGCAGAATTGTGTTGGTGTGGTGATCAACTCGGCCAGGTACACGCTGTCGCTGCCCGCTGAGAAGTTGTCCTCGCTGTTGCAGGATGTGTCCGCTGTGCTGCAGCGGCGGTCTGTGCGCCGCCGCAAGCTCCACAGTCTTGTTGGCAAGATGCGGTGGGCCAGTCGTGTGGTGTTTGGTGGTCGGGTCCTTATGCGGTGTTGCAGCGATGCCTTGTCGCATGTACTGCACCCTGGCCATCACGTGTCGGTTTCGTCTCACATGCGTGATGACCTTCGGTGGTGGCTGCAGAGTGCCGCCGCCAACAATGGTGTGGTGTCTTTGGCACCGTCGCGGGTGACGCATTATGTGTTCCTGGATGCGCGCCTGTCCCCGGTGCCGTGCATTGGGGGTTTTCTGCTGGCGCATTCTTATCTTTGGATACCGACCAGCTGCAGGCCATGGGGTTCGACCCCCCCGCTGACCGTGACAACATTACCCTGTGGGAGTGTTTTGCGGTGTTGGTCGCGGTGATGTGCTTCGGTGACTGCTGGCAGCGTTCACGCGTGATGGTCTTTAGTGACAACGCTGCTACCGTGTCCTGGGTCAGCAAGGGGGCGCCCCGGCCTCCTGCTGCTCGCGTTTTAGTTCGCCGTTTGTTTGATCTGTGCCGGCATTCACGAGTGCGTTTGTGCATTTTGCATGTCGCTGGGGTGCAGAACGTGCTTGCTGACACCCTATCTCGCCGTCAGTGGCCGCAGTTTGGCGCTGCTGCTGCTGCTGCTTTAAGGATTGACTCACCCCTCCTGCGTGATGTCCTTCCCTCCCGCCCACCCCTGCAGGCGTCACCATGACTCCGGCCATTTGTGAGCTGCAGGCGGAGGTGGTGACCCTGCAGGCAGGCGACCTGGCTGACTCCACCAAGCGGATATATGAATATTACGAGCTGTGGTGGGTGCGCTTCCTGCTGGTGTTCAACTTGCTGGCGTTTGTCGGCTCCCACGGAGGCTGTGGTTAGTTTGTATGTGGCCTTCCTGGCGCGCACCAACAGCTACGGCTCTGAAGAACTGCCTCCAGGGCCTGCAGCGGTTTCTGCTCGAGCGGGGCTGGTCTGGTCATTTCTCTCGGTTTTGGGGCCTGCAGCAGTGTCTGGCAGGTCTGCGACGGGCTTCCAAGGCAGTGCAGCGTAAGCTGCCCATCACCCCCTTCATTCTGCTGCGGGTGCTGTCTGTGTTGAGCTGGACCTCCCAAGTTGAGTTCATGGTGTTTACCGCGATGCTGGTGGCCTTTGGCGCCTTCCTGCGCAAGGCTAACGTGTGTTCTGCTTCCCGCAGCTTGTCCCATGTGCAGCGGTCGCTGCTGCGCCGCGACGTGGTGGTTGATCGCGCGCAATACTGCTTGTTTGTCACGCTGCGGTTCATGAAGAACTCGCAGTACCAGGAGTCTACTCACAGGGTGGTCATTGCTGGTCGCCGCGGCCACCCCCTGGACCCTGTGTGGTGGTGGTGCTCGTATGTTGAGCTGGTGCCGGCTCCTCCCGAGGCAGCGGCGTTTGGTTACATGTCTGGTGGGGTGTATGTGCCTCTGGTGCACACTGAGTTTGTGCGTTGGGTGACGCAGCTGATGTCGCGTGCAGGCTTTGACAGCAGCAAGTATGCTGGGCACAGCTTCCGCCGCGGCGCGGCCTCCTTTTCGTTTCTGGTCGGCCTGCTCAGCTTCCTCATCAAGGAGCTGGGTGCTTGGCGCAGCCAGGTGTACCAGGTTTACTTGGACCTGTCGCTGTCGCAAAAGCTGTCGGTGCATTCCGCGTGGTTCGATGCCATGGCGGCTGGCCAGCTGGGCTCGGAGCTGGTTCCCCCGTCATGAGCGTGTGTGGGTGTTTGGGGCGGTTAGGTGTTGTGAGGGGTCTAGTGGGCCGGCAGGCTTGCGTGCAGCTGTTAAGATTGTCTGCTGCTCAGCCCCGTTTGGCAGAGCAGCATCTGTGCCTTCAGCTAGCACTTAGCCTGTTGGTGCATGCGTGCATGCACTCACCCATTTACCCCCACACACACTCACTAGTGTGGCCGCATCTCATTGGCGAACTTATTATTGCATGGTTCAGGGCGGCTGCTGCAGTTAGGTTGCATGGGCAGCAGCAGCTGCAGGGCGTGGAGTGCATGTTACTGAATGGACGGATCATGTAGGATGTGTTCAAGGACATCCTGATGGATTTGTCGTGGAGTAAACATACATGGTTATTGGTTTGGCAGTGGCGTAGCCACTGTGGGCAGCATGCGTGTTACATAACAGTGTCATTTGGTTTACTGTTGTCGCATGCGTGCATTGCCACATCTAGGTTGGTCAATCGCTGTGTTCAGCGTCTGTTTGCTTCATGCAACACGCCATTGGTTGGGCTGTGTTGCGTTCAGCTGTTTGCTTTGCCCTCCCTCCCTCCCGCTGCTTGCAGTGGCAAGGTTGGTAGGCGCTTCCCTGCTTGGTGGGGTGCGCGCATGGGCCGGCAGGCTTGCGTGCAGCTGTTAAGATTGTCTGCTGCTCAGCCCCGCTTGGCAGAGCAGCATCTGTGCCTTCAGCTAGCACTTAGCCTGTTGGTGCATGCGTGCATGCACTCACCCATTTACCCCCACACACACTCACTAGTGTGGCCGCATCTCATTGGCGAACTTATCATTGCATGGTTCAGGGCGGCTGCTGCAGTTAGGTTGCATGGGCAGCAGCAGCTGCAGGGCGTGGAGTGTATGTTACTGAATGGACGGATCTGATCTCAGCAAACATACTATCCCTCTGAGCAGAAGTAGCAGGGCAATCAAACATCAAGTGTGACAAAGACTCAACTTCTGCACCACAACAAGGACATCCTGCAGTGGAGTTAGCTCTGCGCCCGCCAAACTGACTAGTGCGCTCAAGTACACACAGACAACCCACACGAACACGCAAAAGCAATTCAATACCACGTGGAATTGCCACTGAACGCAAGTACGGCCTAGGCCTCCTGAAACCCATAGCATCAACATGAGTGGGATGCACATGAGCCACATACCGACTCAGAGTGGAGTGTTCCAACGTTTCACATGCGATCCTTTCAGCATGTAGTGTCCTGACCTGCTTGTTGACATGGCTCTTGCACGCACTGGCTCTGCCTTCCGCGGTCAAAACATTCACACCATACTTGCACAGCAGGCTCTGCACATACTTGTGCCACGGTGTCACCGCCACAGCACCGCCACAGCACCACTAGGACGCCTCCATTCAGCTGTAAACACGAGGTGGCATGTCGTCGGGACACAAAGCCAGAGTGCCGTGTTTGACGAGGTTTGTCATTATCATCCGTCTAAACTCACGAACTTCTGGGCGATGTGCAGGGGTGACTCTGTCCGGCCACTGCTGTTCCCGCCAGCTTTGCAATCATTTCTTGCCACAAAGCGGCCTTAAACCATCATATGGCTGGACCAAATCCTCACATGGTGGTTATGAGTTGTCTTCAAATATGAATTCAGGACATGCAACCAGTCTGAACAACAGGAGCAAGCGCTGCATGCCTTTGTGGAGGCTTGCAGGAAAGCACACTGTGCAAAGCATATTGCAATGAATGAATGGGCTACACGTGGTGTGTTCACATGTGCACTCAACACCTGCATAGGGTCAGGAAAAGGCCGACCTGAAGCACCTCAACGCACCCTACCATCAGCAATATACATTGACACGCTTGATGCTTTCATGTGATGTGCTGTTTGCAATGCATGCCACCAGCTCGTGAACACAACACTGCAACATCAGTCTGCAGTTGTATTTTTGCAAAACAACAAGAAAGGGTGAGTGGGTGACTTTGTCGCGAGTACAGTTCACCTTGCACACAGGCAACAAATGGCTGAAAACATGGTTGTGAAGGGGCAGCAGACGTCACACGTCCAGTACGCATACGTGTAGCATGCACTGCATCATTGCAAATGGCACCAAGCAAAAATAATCTGTGATCAAGCAAAAATAATCAAGGATCATGCATCACTGTCATGTCACCAGCACAGAAGCAGCCATAACTCAGGGACCTTTGTAATCCTCCCTAGTGGAAAGCAAGCAGCGTGCCTCAAGACATCAAGCACAAGGTGTGCACTCCATGGCTGCTATCAAGCATTGACACAGCACCTGATTTATCGCTTGAATTGGGGCGCTAAAGTACAACCATAGAGCCATGGAATTGATTGTGCCTAGCACAGCATTCGGTACTGCCAAATGCAGCAGCCACACTGGCAGCATCAGAGCTGTGTGCAAAGGAGTGGAAGGTGGGATTGAGCTGGTGAAAGTGAGAGCTGCAATGTTGTCAACTACAATGTTGCCGGAGAGTGTGTGAGGGTTGTACAGGCCCGCCTGTACTGATGCCGTGACAGCCACCACAGCTGCAGGCTGCACAATCAGGTCCTTGACAATAACCTCAACCAGCTGGTCGCCAATGCGCACCGCTGACATGGGCAGCATTTTTGGTGAAGATTGACCTTGCTGGTTCACCCACACATAGTGTCCGTGAGTGGCTGTGAAGTTCATGCCTGTGTTTGTATGCAGCGTTAAGTGTTGCGACAGGGTTTGTTCTTGGTGGCTGAACATCAACACTTCTTCGTAACAGAACCGGCCATTGCTATGTACGAGCACCTGCACAGCAGCACAGCAATGCACCAGCAGGAAAGCAACAAGCGATGTCAGGCCAACCCCATTCCTTGCTCAAGTTCTAGTCATCACCAGCATGCCAATAAGAAGAGCAGCAGGCTTTGCTATCACAACTCTGCCTCTTTCAAGGTGGATGCACAGCTGGGTTAAGCATTTGTCAGGGTTTGCTGCAAACAGCAGCGCCACAACATCAGCAAATGCTGGTTGTACAGCTGGCCCCAGATGCAGCGCCTGCAAGGCGATTGAGCTGCCTGACCTGCTGTGGCTGCATATGCTGTGCACAAGAACCAAAAATGGCAGACATCACTGTAACACCACACAAGCATGCCGCACCTGGTCACCAACTCGCAGATTTTGCATCAAGACACCTCCTCGGGGGGTCCAGGCTTTGGCAAGCGCCGGAAAGCAGCCACCAATCTCCTCAAGCGTGTCTGCCACCTCAAGGATTTCAGGCTTTTCCTCCTCAAGCCATGGGCAGTCTTGCTGTGGTACCGCAACCTTGCCTTCTTGTGGTGACCCTGCAGTGCCTGCAACTGTGGCTTTTGTTCGCAAGGCAGCTGCACCCTTTGCAGAGGAGCCACCAGACAAGCTCATGGTCAGCCTGGTCTCCACGCAGTTCATGGTGTCTTGCATCAAGATCTCCTGACCTGACAGGTAGTTGAACTTTCCAGACTGCGCCTCAAAGATCGGGCCCACACCGGCCGTTCCGACATAATCCACTCCGTCAGATGTTGCACTGCCTGCCAAGTTGACAGTGAAGATGCAGTCGCCCTTTTGCTGGCAGGATAAGGTGTACAGTTTCTGGGTCAGCTGGCTGAAGAGGCCAGCCCCCGCAGCGTAGTCGTGGTTGTCGTTCCCGGAATTGATTGTGGCCAGAAAGTCCAGCATGGGCCCACTGCCGGTCATAAGGACGTCAACAAGCTGGAATGAGGCACTCAGGTAGGCGGGGTAGTCAGCTTTCTGACACTTGCTGCCAGCTCCTGCAATGGTGGTGTAGACCAACCGCAACACACATCAGTAATGCGCTGTGCATTCATGTGAGTTGTGGGCAGCGCGTGTGCCAAACACCAAGCGTGCAACATGCCTGGGACGCCTAGCTGTCAAGCATGTGTGCCACTGTACATGATTATGCACAAAGATGTGACTTGATGGCTTAATTAGTGCATGTCGAAGCGCGTTGCACAGGGCAGCCACACTGCTGGCAGTCACTATACGACTGCTTGCTTGCATGTACAGGCATGTGGCAGAGTGGGGCATGACAATGCATGCGCACAGCATGTGCAGCCTGTTGCATGGGGCACGCCGTTGCTTGCCTGTGTACACCTGCCTGCCATGCCAGACGTTGCCAATCTGTGCCCAGTTCCCCAAGCCATTGATAGTGCTTAAGAGACGGCGGCCCTGCGTGCCGGTCAAGAGAACACTTCCAAAAGGACATGTCATAGGCATTATCGGCTGCTTCAGAGAAAAGCTTGCCACAGAAGGGAATTCCAAGGGGCCCAGGAGGCTAACGTCTGCCAGTGCAACGTGAAGCTTGGCACCAATGGTGGTTTCTGCAGCAGCGTTGAAGTTGTCCAAGCATAAGGCCATCAGATCGGCTGATGGCAACGTATGTAGCATACATCTGCATGAGGCTGCAGTCAAGGTGCCACAAATTGAGGCTATGATGACAACTTCCTGATTTACAACCGCACTGTGCACTCACACTGTGAGCAACAGAAGGGCAAAGTGTTCACACCTGTGGCAGCAGCTGTCGTGCAGCAAATCTCAACAGGCAGTGGAGGCCACTACCATTGGCAGCGATGATGTCCATTATGCCACTGCGATGGCTGGCCTGTAACTAGCTGCCAAGGTCAAGGGCAGCTGCTCTGCAAGCATGTGCTTCACTGGGCAGATGCAGTACACTAGTTCAGGCAATAGCATGTTGATTCTCACCTAAACCAGCGTTGGCCACCAGTGATGGGCCAGAACTGCAGTGGTTCTGATTAAAATCAACAATACTCTCCACATATGTTTTGAGTCCTAGCGTGGGGCCACCTGCAGGTGCATGTACATGTACATGCGCACAGGAGCAACCTCACACTGACTGCTGCAGATGTGGGGTCCTTCATCTTCTTGCGACCAGTGTTCAGATTCATGCAGCATATGAGAAAGAGTAGTTACACGTGGGTCCAGTCACCATCTTAGATGGTATGAGCCACCCCAAATGAGCACAGTGTCAAAGCCTGACAGAGAAAAGATGAGCGAACAATACAACATATTGTGTCCATCCAGATACATGCAAAGTCTCTCAGATTATGCATCAAGTATATCTGCGGCATGTCGAGACACACCTCACTCAATCAGCAGCTTACGCCACGGAAGCATCACCAACCGAAGCATTGGACTAAGTATACAATTCCACACAATTGCAATGGCTGTTGCCAACATCAGCTGTACAGTAGCACAAGACTGCACAGGTCATCAATCTCCAGATCATATCAGAAGTGATGAATCAACAATGCATGACATATGACATACAACATTTGACACATTGCCGTTGCTTATTTTTGACTGCAGTGTAACAAAGGGGATGCTAGCACTATGTCTCACCTATGTAGTTGATGCTTGCACGTGGCGCAGGCATCATCCAGAAGCGAACTGTGGAGGTAAGACTGACGCCGCCGTCGCTGGCTAGTCGTACACCAGTGCCTTCGCTGCTGTAGGATGGCTTGTTGACAAACTGAGCGCTCTGACCAGGTCCAGGGATCACAATGCCCATTTTCAGCCCCCCGGTCAGGCGAAGGTCGGCTGACATTCTGACGCTGCCTTGTATGTCTGCGTCCAGTCCCATGACAATGGGCACTTCTGTTTTCACCACCATGGGGATGGCACCCATCATGAACTTGACTTCTGGCATCTTCACAGTATTGGCCAGCTGCTGCACTTTGTAAATGTTTACCCTGCACAGGCACCATGCAACACCAGGCATGGACAGCAAGCTTGTTTCAGTGAGGTATGTAGCCTGAGGAAGCAGGGCCCAAACAGGACACTATCTTTGTACCAAGGTTTCTTCTGGGCTTGCTCTTTTCACCAGACACAACATCGATGTTGTATCAGATACCTGATGAAGTTGCTCATGTGCAGGCAACAAAGTGCTGAAGCCTGTGCAAGCGCTGCCTGAAACACCAGGCCAGCGGGTGGTGACGCATGCGTGCACGGCCCGCCACCAGCACTGGCAGCAGACACTACATTAACCCATGCTGCTTGCGGTGCCATTTGAGTCATGCGGCGTGCTGTGCTCAGTGTAGCATACATCATGTGCTTTGAGATGACGTGTCAAAAGCTTCATTACCTTGTGATGTTCAAGTCCATCTTAGCTTGGAACACCATGTTGCCTTCAAGGATGATAGACGCCTTTTGCAACTTCCTATCTACGATGCTCATCTGAGCAGTTAGCGTCACCCCAACATGAGCATAGCAGCTGTGGCAAGTACCCTGCACATCTTTGGTAGCCCCGGAGTTGACAGCTGCTGCATCTGCCGCCTGGGCTGTTTTTGGGGAATTTGACTTGTCTTTCGCCTCAAAGAGTTGCTGGAAATCAAACTTGCATACCTCCTGCTTGCGCTCACTGTCGTAGTTGAAGTTCAACAGGTCAACACGCTCCTGTACAGTCTCATCAACAGGATTGTTGAGGATGAGGTTTCCTGCAGTCCCTGCAATCCTGACAGCTGCATCCACGACACTGCCCAGTGTACGGATATCAGCTTGTACTTTCTTAAGAAACTCGCCCACGCCGCTTTTGCCCTGCAGTTGGCGGCCTTGTGATGGTGGATGATCTGTGTCTGAGTCTGACGCGGCCAGCAAGGACATGTCAGCTGCCGTTGTTTGGCTCGCGATGTGGTCTTCTGGGAGTGCTGTCACCGATAGCTCCAAGGATGCTGTGTGGAAAATGTCGGTGAGTGCAGCAACCTGGGCAGGCACAGCAACCTTCAACCCTGACTGCACACCAGCGCCTATTGCTTTGTACAAGTGGAGATCATCCTGCAGCACAGCAAGCGAGGTCAGCTGTGTTTGCTTGCCAGTGCATAACTGCATGTGCAAGTTTGCCAGGGCATGGTCCATGCAGCGTAAATTGGGTAGTCTCTACCAGCATTGTCCGATCAACTGCTGTTTTAAAGGCTGCTGAGCACACTTTCATGTTCTGCCATATGAAATAAAATCAACCACGGATGTTGTGCTGGCTTGCTTTGCAGGTACACGTGACAAGCACAGCACCACCACTGTCAACAACCCCAGCTTGCCGACTCTCAAGATCATTGCTGCTTTATGTGTTGAGTCACCAGACGAAGCTGCCTGCCTGGCATTGCTTGCAATTGCGGTTAAAATCCATCCCTTAGCAGTACTGAACCAAAGAAACATCTCCTGGGTGTGCGCTACATGACATAATGGGTACCCAAAGTAGGCATGACGTGGTGATCAAGCTCACCTGGGAGCAGATGCTGTTGCCACAGTAAAACAGCGTGCTGTGGCCTGCATGGATGACATGCCCAACAATGGGTGTGGAGCTCCAGGCTGATGCCGATTGCTCACTTTTAAACGTCAGTTCAATTGCCAGTGGAGTTCCAGCCGCTCCTGACAAAGTATGAACAGTTGAAATGAAAGTCATGTGATGTAATGGAAACAAGGCAGGGTGTACCTTATTGTGACAGGCCAGAGCAGCAACTTGCTTGGCAATGTGCAAAGGCTGCATCATGCTACGGAAGCAGCACGCATATGCATCAGATGCATCATGCTGTAGCCGGGCATGCATATGCATGCTATGCATAGCAGGTGCGACACTTATGTATGGTCTTGAAATGAGCATGGGTGTGCTGGAGTAGTAATAAACGCAGTTCTGGTGGTGCACCTGGTATGACATCAGCCTGCTGGAGGCCTGGCAAATTATCCAGGCAGAAGGTATCCACATCTGCATGCTGGCCAGTGCTGTAGGACAGCGACAGCTGCCTGCCGCCGCCGTCACTCCATGAAACAGAGTGGCTGGCTGTTCTAGCATCTCGATCAATGGTGTGGTAGGCTGGGTCGCTCAGCTCGGTGAGCAGCGACTGTGGCAGAAAGTGATCTTTGGCCGCGGCAAAGGCTTGCTGGGACAGGCCAAGCACACAAAACATCCATAAAAACATTTCAACATTAATTTTATCGGGTTTCATAAAGATGTGTTAGGCTTGTAGCGAGGAAATTTGCTGCTGCCGGCGGACGTCGACTCCTAGCGTGCTGCTGAGCCAGCCATATGTTTTACGATGACGCGTCCATGTCAATTGAGAGATCAGGTATCAACTGTAGGTGCCACGTTAACAGTACGCGTCGGTCAAACGTGCTGACGCTTCATTTTGGCGGTATGACGATTGTTGTTGTCTTTGCCGCCAAGCGACCCGAAGCGTCACGCCGCACGGCACGACAGGAAGCATCACCGGACCATTTAATCCTGATTCACTAATAATCAACACCCAAGGTGCCTGCAACAGGCCACAATCCTACCCACAGGAGTTGTCCCTGATCTGCAGGAGGCCACCAGGCCGCTGTGCACCTGGCACTCGGTGCTGGCAGCCCGGGACAGGGCGAGGTGCTGTTGCAGTGCTGCAGTGCACACCAAGGCAACCTGGGCAATGCACCCCGCACACTGCACATGCAGGCATGCCTGGTGCAACGCGGGCCCGCGCGCCCGGGCGCAGCCATTTGCTTCACTGGCAGCGTGTGTGCTGCAAATCAGCAGCGGCAGCAGCAGCAGCAGTAGTGGGAGCACCTCTGCTGACACCTAACAAGCGCAGCAAGCGCCAGAGGTACGGCTCCCTGGCAGGCGTGCCCAGCCGGCAGGCGGGACTTGGCTTGACGCGGTGCAGCCTAGCAGGGTTTGCTGCCTGGCTGGTGCCACAGCAGGATGCAAAGTCAGCCCCTGCAGCAATGCAGCCAAGCAGCAGGGCCGCGGCTGCTGCTGCAGCAGCAGCAGCAGCAGCAGGGCCACCAGAGCTAGCCCTGCACGCAACACGCGCGTCAGGCTGCAGCACGGCAGCAGCAGCTCGCTGGCTTCCCCTTGGCTCAGCGCCACCTGCCGCCTGGGCGCTGAGCGGAGGAACATCCCCGCTGCTGCCAAGCGCAGCAACGGAGCTGTCTGCAGCAGCAGTTGGCGTTGCTGCAGTGCATTCATTGGAGCAGCTCCTGCAAGCGCCCAAGGTGGGCAGTGCGCGGCAGCACAGTTGCAGCACCAGTGGCAGCTGGTGGGACAGCATGTTGAGCACGCCCGAGCCATCACCCCCTGCTGCAGGCACAATGAGCGGCATTGCGCCTGGCGGTTGGTCAACATGACAGCGGTCTCTGCAACAGCACATGCTACACATTGGCTCCCATTGCAAGCGTGCTACACAAGCATGCATGCTGGTCACCTGAAAGCTGGCAAGGTATGCCAGGGTATTACCGCTGAGCAACATCCAGATTGAATGCAAACTTGCATCGATGTGAGAAGAGGCATGCTGGAGAAGGTTGAGACAGGACTTATCTGGTAGCAGCAGAAGAGCGGCAAGGTGCTGGTAAGCAAGTACAAGCTGCCACGCTTGTTGCATGCTGGTGCAGCAGCAGCAGCAGCAGCAGCAGCAGCAGCAGCAGCAGCAGCAGCAGCAGCAGCAGCAGCAAGAGGGCATGACCTGTGTCAGCATCTATGTCGGTACGCCACAGCTGGTGGTTGAGTGGCTGCCAGCTCAGGGTGCTGCAGCAGAGAGCGCCTACAGAGGCCTGATTTCCTCAAAGTGTACGGTGCAGGTGATATGCATCAGGCAGAGGGCGCTTTGTGTGGAGAGTGCTACAGGTGAGGCGCCTCCGGAGGATCCTCAACTTCCACTGCTTTGGTCGCTGACAACCTCGTGGGTATGGGGGTGGGTGTGCGTGCATGTGCGCACTGGCCTCTCTGTTGAGTTGGGGAGGCCTGCCCAAGCAGGCGGTAACAGCCACCAGCGCTGAGCTGAAGATGTGCAGTCTGGTGCAGGCGCAGTTGTCACAGGCCTTGTCGATGCGAAGGCATTTGTGTATAAAGCTGAACTTGCAGTGTGCAGCTACAAGCCATTTGGTGCGTAGCACGCAGATACAGCAGGCTACGAATCTGCACAGCAGCTTCGGCTGCACAGCAGCATGTGGTCAAGTACTTGACCTTGCGCTTGCCTACCTGCCTGCCTGCCCATTTGCCTGCCCATGACACCCACCTGCCCGCCGGCGCGCAGTCCTAGGTGCTGTGTGCTGGGCGCGCCGTCATCATCACCAGCAGCAGCAGGGACAGCTCATCACCCTGAGCGGGGGCACTGCACGCTGCTGCAGCACCCCGCAGCATCCTTGCAGAAGTTTGGGGGCAGCTACTCGTTGGAGCCGTGCCTCAACTCTGCTGCTCTTGCCGCAGGACGAGGCATGCCATCTTAGTCAGGTTGCAACGGTGCTGGTGCTGCAACAGTCGTTGAGGCAGCGTCAGGTTGCCTTCAGTTGCTGATGGTATGCAGCAGCAGCTGCTGCATCAGAGGCAGCAGAATGGCAGCGAAGCCGGCGTTGCTGTGATGAAATAACAGCCTGGGCTGCTGCTGATACACCTGCCTTTAGGTGAGCCACCACCCTTCTTGCAAGGTGCTGGTAGGCAAGTACAAGCTGCCACACTTGTTGCAGGCGGTCGCATTGACAGCAGCAGCAGCAGCAGCAGCAGCAGGACCTGACATCATCATTGATGTCGGTACGCCACAGCTGATGGTCCAGTCGCTGCTGCCTCAGGGTGCTGCAGCAAAGAGCGGCCACAGCAGCCTGAGGTTCTCTTGACACTCCAACTTCACAGTGCAGGTGCAGCGCACCAGGCACAAGTTGGGCGCACCCTAGCCAAGGTTTTGGCTGCCTGCTGGCCCTGGCAGTGCTGCTGGCACCGCACATGGGAGCAATTGCTTGCAAGGCATCCAGCTGAGATTGGGCGGCGTAGGGTTTGGCAGCCGGTGGTTGCTGGAGGGCAGTATGTGGCGCAAGGTCGTGTGCACGGCGGGCACCACTGCTCCCTGTTCAAACAAGCTCTGAGCTTGTGGGTGCCAGGTGTCGAGTTGTAGCTGTCACCGTGCCTGGTGGCAGCAGCAGCAGCAGCAGCAGCAGCAGCAGCGCTGGTTGAGGGTGTTGGCAGGTGTGCAGGAACTTCCTGTGGCATGCATGCCATATAGTTTGTAGGGTCAACGTAATGATGACGATGGGTTTTGTACATTTACTGCGCAACCACTGACTGCTGCTACAGCTGCCAAGCTAAAATTGCACCGGCTGCAAGTCCTTCTGTTGGCACTTGTACAGTCAAACCCTCCATAGGTGGATGCTTGCCACGGCTGGTGGGTATGCACCCGCTCAAGATGTCAGCAGTCACTGCATGAGGCTGTGCAGCATCATGTGCATGCACACCGTGCTCAACCAGTGCATGGTATGGCTGTGGTTACAACTGCTGTCCCACCAGCTGGTGCTTAGTGCTGTGGACGCTGACTAGCAGTGGGTGATCAGCACAATACATCGCACAGCAGCTTGGTACGCTGCACAGAAGCAAGTATGCACGGTGGAGCCCGCTGTCATGGCAGCGCTTCGTGCTATCACAGCATATGCTCATGCGCTACAGCATGCTGCACGTGCGGGCCAGGGAATGGGGTGAGGAGCTACCTGAGCAGAGTGAATTTGTTGGCTTGCCCTTGTTGCGTGCTTACCACAACACAGTGTGTCTGCTTCTTTTCCCTATTAGCTGTATAACAGCATGCAGTGCTGTTGCTTGCTACTGCAGTGTTTGTAGTTAAAAGTGTCGCAGCTGTTAAACCAATGCAGCTTGCATAAAGGGGGCTGGGTGCCTCTGCTTTTCCTTGCTTTATTTTCCTGTTAGGTGATAGTGTTGCTGCATTATACAGCTGTTCATCAGGGCTCTGCTGCTTTCTTACGTTCCTTTTTGCTATGTTGTAGTCATTTTAAACCCATTCAGGGGTTAAGTTGCGCAACCATAAAGGGACGTGCACTTGTATGAAGCTCATCATTCTGGACAGCTGCTCTGAGAGCAGTGCTCTCTACATGCCATCAGCGTCACTTACAGTGGGTGATCAGCAGTGCGTGCGTACTACAGCAACAGCAGCGACAGCAGCAGTTGATTCATGCATGTGGGTGGGTGGTGGGCATTTGGCATGTACTGAATGCTAGTGCCGTGTCCTTTTACTTGTATGATACATGCCCTGGGTGTTGCAGTTATTGATTCCCTTGAGGTGTTTCAGATTGTTGGCAAATCATGCCTAGCGGACGGCAACAAAAAATTTTGATGGTCAACCAACAGGTTCCAACCTGTGCCCGGATCGAACGGTCACGCATGGCCTGCATGCATGGATGGCGCGGTGTCATGCAGTGCTGCCACTGCAAAGCACCGGTGCCACCAGCACATGCAGTCCTTGCGAGCAGCCAGCTCAGGTTAAATGGGTAGTCGTGGTCAGTTTTGGTTGCTTTCACCAACATTGGCGGGACTGGAGGTCGTTGCGGCCGCCTAGGTGCTACCATAGGGCCACCTCAACTGGGTGAGCCTTTGCAGCGACCCGGCAAGCGGGCTGCAACCGAGGCAGCGCTCACTTGCCTAGCAACGGTCACGCACCGACACAGCTGCGTGGCACTCCAGACCGACATATGCATGCATGCAGTAACACACACAATCGCCCGCTAGTGAAAGAGTTGCCCCTGCCAACACAGCACCAGTGAGCACCATCAGCAGCAGAGGATGCCAGACAGGCATCTAGCCTGCTAACACACTCCACCGCTGCTGGGTCAGGTTACTGCGTTGGCTGCCGAGCGGAATGTGGAATTGAATGCACCGTGCGCCAGAGCCATGCAAGCAACTGGAATTGACAAATTTGTGCGGGTGGTTTCGGTGGCCCAAACAATGAAGAAGAAACTGGGTACAATTGCAAGGAACCCTCATGAGCGGAACAACGGCTCGCTGGGCTAGTGCCTGAGGCAGGTTCAGTCCTGTACTACTGTATTGTATTGTATTGTATTGCAATGCCCGCAGGCTCTAGCGCGCTCGGGCACCTGTGCGCAAGGCTCGCGACCTTGTATTTTTTGCAAAATGCATCAGTTGGAGAGACACGGCTTGGAGGAGGTTGTCTGGAAACCAGAATACTGAGGCAGGGCTATACACCGCGCTTGCTGGCATATCGCACAATGAAGGTCGGATGAAGGTCGGATGACGAAGGTGCCGGAGGTGACAGCTTCCGCGAATAGCAGCATCACCTGCATTTTGACGAACCAAATTCAAGCATTTTTGAGAACAATTGTTGAGCCTGCTTTACGGTGGCTGAAGCTGCCCTTCGGCATCCCGGCTGGCAGCTCTTACGGTGTTGCCACGAGCAATGAAAAATACTATCCGGAGACAAATCAGAACGATTTTTAGTACATTGTCATGCGGTTTTCGGACCACCCCAACTGGTCAGCCATACTACTCGCCCACAAAACCTTCAACCTGCCTACGCTGTTCTGGAACATTCGCGACCACCAGCGTCAAGGCACTGTGTATGCTTGTGTCGTCACCACATTGCTTCACTTCTGCAGCAGCCCTGCACCATGGTAATGGGTGCGTGTGGATTGCATAATGATGCGTTGCGTGTAGTGCCCGCTGGGCGGTAATCATCATTGGTGGTGTGGACACGTGTCCAACACACGTAGTGCATGTTGTTTGTGTATTTTACTAGCTGCGTCACTACATGCCTACAGCTGCAGGTTCATTACTGCTAGCTGACACTTCAATTTACCTGGTGTCTGTCCTGGCACTGGAACCTCACCAGCACTTCGAGGGGTGCTGCTGTCTTGCCTACGCCAGGATCACCACATTTTTACCACGGCTTTACCACAGTTGCCCCACAGGCGCGGGGTGGCTGCCCAGGTGCTGGCGAGTGACCAGTTCCTGGCTCATGAGCAGTGATCACTGCTGACTGCCTGTCATTTTTCCGAGTCTTCCCCCTGTTTGTGACGAACTACACACAAGGCACTGTGTATGCTCCTCTTGTTGACATGATGCCGTCTTAAGCACACCCACGTAGCAGCCCCTGACCAGCCTAGAAGAAACCGACAGTACTGTTTGCAATGCTGGGGAACGTAAAAGAACTTTGCTGTATACAAGCTGCAGACGTGCTTCATGGCATTTCTGATGCGCGCTTGTATGCATACATCGATGAACATATGTTCATTTATATGTCAAGTGTAAATAACAGCAGCACAGCGGATTCGTGTGGCCTTTTACAAGCACAGAACCCTCCCGATCGACAGAACAAATGCAAGTTTGTGGGATTTTGACAAAACTCCATCTCACTGTCCGAAACGCCACTCACCAACTCGAGCCCCGACTGATGTTGTACTGCCGCCTTTGACCACTTGACTGCCACGGCTCACAACCAAGCACCTGCCACTTGCAAGCTCCTGCTACCACAGCAATGCAATGCTGGCTGAACAGTATGTTGCTGCAACAGCTGTGTCAGACGTGCATGGTGCATGCACCACTCCTGCTGCAGCATTAGGTGTGGAGCAGGCTGGAAGCTGCTTGTGGCACAACAAGCAGCAGCACGATGCGGACCGCCGTCGTCACCTGCAAATGTAGGGCTGACAACTTGTTTTTGCTGTTTGAAACAGCTTCAGGTGGTAGCACTGACCCACATGCCCGCACGCATCCAGCAGCGGCACCAAACTGCCCAGCAGGTCCAAGGGCCGCGGTCAGTCCCTAGTCTCCTCCAAGCTGCATGTGCCAGCCGCAACGCCGTGCAGGTCCCACAGGTGACCAACGCATGCCTGCTTCCCTCGGCTCAGCACAGCACCTGGTGCGCCAGGCAGCGCAGGCCCTGAGGGGCTTACTGCTGGTGGGCTGCATGACTGGCTGGAGTGCAGCTTGATCAAGATCTGAAAAATAACGCTTCGCTGTGAGTTATGTACATCGTTCAAGACGGAAGTACCAGACTACAGTGCACCGGGTAGATCTGCTGGGCACTTCTGCACCAGCTTGTCGCTGCTTCGCAGGCCTGTCCACTGATCTCATGAGCAAATGTAACCTCCGCAGCGGAGCGCTGATCAGCGCTACCGGCAGTAACATGATACTGCGAGCAGCGCTACCGGCAGTAACAGGCCACCTTCCGCCTGCACTGGCGCAGCGTCGGCCGCATCACGGCAGCTTACAGCTTGAGTGCAGCCTGTTAACCACAGCACAACCGTGCACACCAGCTTTTAAATTATAGGTTGAGGTAGCAACCGTGCGTACCAGCTTGCCTAGGTAAGCCGGTCAGTTGCAACGTTGCTAGGCAAATGACAGGCTACAATCTGCCTGATGCTCGGGCTACAGCTGCAGTTGTAAGCCGCGGAATCGTAGCAACATCAACGTTAACGCCCTCCGGCATCCACCAGTTGCATGCGTGCCAATAGCATACAGCCCACAGCTCAAGCGAGGGCCAGCATGCCAGAATGATCGACCCAAGCCTGCTGCTGTATACACACGTGTGCTGTAGAGCATTGCCGCTTCACCGCAGTGTCTGGCACACGGCATCATCATCACCATTATAATGTGACATCCTTTACCCCAACTAATAATCAGACGCACACATGTTTCTGGCTCAGCCATGTGACTGTACCCACTGGCAGCAGGTCCATACAGTCATGCAGGCATGCAGAAATAGGCCAACCAACCACTGCTGTGCCTGCGTAGCCTGCTGCAGCCACTGAGGGAGTGCCTGCATGAAGGCCCGCCGTACCAACAAGGTATACTATACCTTGCCAACAGTATGTCAACGTTCAAATGCTTTGAAAACGGCAGCACGCGATCCCGAGGTTAACTGCACTATACACAACACCTTCGACAGTATGTTGGCGCTGACGCCTAATCGGGCACTACCATACGTGGGCAGGGCGCTCACCCGCTGCAAACATCTGCCTTCCAAGTTTCCGCGCGGTTGCACATCAGTGGTTGCGCACTGAGTCCACGATGGCATCGGCCAGGTAGTCCACCTTGCTGCTGCTCAGCCCTGCCAAGCTGATGCGCCCGTCCCTCGTCATGTACACCGCATGCTTGTTCGTCATGTTGTCGACCTGGAAGCAGGGACAGTAGAACAATCAACAGCCGCACGGTGCAAGCGTGTGGGCGTCGTCTCATCACAGTCCCTTATGATACGACACAAGCATGTATCCCCTCATCATACAGCATTACTTAGCACTGTGTAGCGTGGTTGCAGCACAGCTTCTAATGCAGAGGAAGCCAGCATGAGTGGTGTCATAAGACAGCGGAAGTTGCACCGTGATACTGTTGTTCAGTGCAACTGCTCTGCTGCGTGCAGTGCCTGGATGTGTGCTGGCCCCTCGCAGCGCGCACCTGCTGCGGCGTCATGCCTGTGAAGCTGAACATGCCGATCTGCTTGGTGATAAAGCTCCAGTCTTTGTCTGGGCAGCGGCTCTCAAGCGCTGACTGCAGCTCAGCACGCACACGCGCAATGCGGCCAGCCATGCCAGCCATCTGCAGCAGCAGCAGCAGCAACAGCAAAACAGCGTCAGCTGCAGCAGAGAAACAGCACTTGACCTTGAGCTTCATCTGACGCAAAGGCAGCAAAGGCAGCAAACAGGAGAGGAGGCACAGCATCTACAGTACCATGCTCGGACCCAGGACTGTGTAATGAAAGCAGAGCTGCAGCCACAACACAGCACATCTGCCAGCAGTTGAAAATGAGGGGGAGGGGGGGGGGACAAACAAACACAGCTGTTGACATAGTGATGCACTAATGGCTGCCAGCGCACCTCGCTTTTCCAGAGCTCAAACATGCCCGCGTCGCCCACCACCTCAGCTGCAATGCGTGCGCCGTGGGTCGGTGGGTTGCTCCAGATGGCACGCGCAAGGCGCTTCAGCTGGCTCAGCACAGACTTGGCAGCCTGCAGGGAGACAGCAGCGGCGGTGAAGCGCAGCGGTTCATTGTGCACACACCAGCACTGCAGCTACAGGTCCGACTGCATGCAGCGTGCAGCAGCTGCATAGCAGGCTGCTTCAGGTGGCAGCATGCACGTGTGACGCCTTGGACTGGCAGCAGATGCCACCTGCTGGTGGCATGACTGCAGATGAAAGGCATCATCACCTGCGAACGAGCCACACACATGTGCCAAGGCGTGTGTTTCCCTTTGCTGCGCCACTCACGTCTGCGTCGCTGAGCACCACGTTGAGGGCCCCCACGCGCTCCCCGTACAGCCCCAGGTTCTTGCTGTAGCTCTGCGCCACCATCAGCTCGAGCCCGCTGTCAACAAACAGCCGCGGCGCAAAGGCGTCCTTGTCCAGGTCACCTGGCAGCATGCGGGTGGGCGGGGCGGGGCGGCACGTGAGCGGCAAAGTGGTGCAACGGCTAGCGAGAAGCAGTGCATAATGTGGCAGCAGCAGCAGCAGCCAGCAGCAGCAGTGCTGGAGCCAATGGCAGCTTGCAAACAGCAGCGTTGTCGTTGTTCACCCCAGGACACATTCAGAGGTGTTGCTGGAGCTGTTCTTGAGCAGCGACATTGCTTGCTTGCAGTGCGACGCATCCATGGGGTGCGTGCCTGTTGATGGCTTGCGCTGGTGGAGCATACACTTGTTGCGCAGACACAAGCTGCTCTGATCTGCATGTCCTGGTGGGCTGACAAAACTCAGCAGCAACTATCATCGGCACCTGTTGCGAAGCCCTGGTACGCCACGTCGAAGAAAGGCATGTGGCCCTTTTCCTTGCACAGGTCGGCAATCTCCTGCCACTGCAGGGGAAAGGCAGCAGGATGACAGAGGAGCAGACGTTCAGCACCAGGAAAGGAAGTATTGTTTGACCACTGCAGTGTGGCTCAGGCCCGCACACCACCACCACCACTGGTCCGCACCCATACTGTCAGCTGTAACGGCGGCAATCTGCACGCTACAGCTGCAGTGCTGGCTGCTGATGCCCCTCATCAGCTGTCGACATTGCCCGTCACTGTGCAAACACCGCACCATTAGCATGCCACACCTGCTGAGGGGTTGCCGATATACATACTGCAAAGGGCAGCTGATCAGGTTTATGTCTTGCTGCTGTGCGCTGCTGCTGCTGCTGCTTTTCTTGGGAGTTACCTGCTGAGGAGTTGGGTCAACACCGGTAGGGTTGTGTGCGCAGCCTGCACGCAATGGCAGAGCAAGCAACATGTTACTACCACCCTTGGCCTGGGACATGAACACCACAAAACCCAAGCACCACAAACTTCACTGGTGACAGCTGGCTGGAGTTTTTACCAGGTGCTGGCATCATCTGCTGGCATCTTGTGACCCCGTCCAGGGTTCAAAGGGTCACTGCGCTGCCTGGGTGCATGCACTCCTGGCACATCAGCGCTGACCGCCAGCTACTGCTGCTCTCCCGTGTGATGATGCGCTGCTGCTGTATGCGCCAGCCGCTCACCGTGCAGCAGCACGATGCTGCCCTCTGGTGCTGCCCTGAGGTCCTCCACCATGCCCTTGAAGTCAAGGCCCACAGTGTCAGGGTCAAAGTACCTGGCAGCAGCAGCAGCAGCAGCAGCAGCAGCAGCAGCAGCAGCAGCAGCAACAAATTGGGGCACTCGTGTCGCATTGTGAAGCACATGATGTAGGTACAATCAGCACGGGTGTGCACACTGCAGTGGCTCGCTTACAACCCCAATCAATGTGTGAGGTATGTTGCCCTGCTGCTGCTGCTGGCTGTGCTTGCGAGGCTGTTCTGCAGCCACACTCCATCTCTGCCCCAAACCACCTGCACCGCAACTGCCAGACGCACCGCACCACAGAAGATGTGACCACATCATCATGGCCTGACACAGCTGTGCTGAGCCAGGACGCCATACAAACGACACCACCAACCCTGCTGTTGCGCCATGGTTGTGACTACACAAACACTGCTCAGCAATGACACCCACCAACTGTCAGCCTGTGAGTACGTCCCAGTGTGACGTCGCCATGCACTCACTCTCTCAGCACCCCCAACCTTAAACCCACACCAGCTTCTTCCCCGCACCTGTAGTACTTCCACTCTACGCCCTCATCGCCAAAGATGTTGCGGTGGTTGCCCCACGTAGGGTTGCTGATGTACACAGTGGTGCCCTTCATGAAGCGAGCAATGAAGGCAGCGCCCACACGCAGGCTGCCGGTGCCGCTCAGCGCCTGCAAGGCAAACAGCCAGGGCTTCACTAAAGGTGTGCCGACGGCCGAGCATTTGTCAGGCTTTCTTGCTGCGACCAGAGCCGGAAGTTGCATATCACAAGGCTCCTTTGTTGTCGCCTTGATGCTCTGTTTGCGGTGGTAGTGCCCATTCCTGCCTCCTTGGAAGCATCCTGAACCCTAAACCTCAGATCTCAGCTCACCTGGAGCACTGCCACGCGTCCCTCCTTGACTGCCGCACTGTCGCTGCCCAGCAGCAGCTGCACGGTGGCCTGCCTGAACACATCAAGGCCTTCAATGGGCAGGTACTCCTTGTTGTAACCGGCAGCAAGCATCTTCTGCTCAGCCTGCAGTGTTTCACACGATCAAAAACCATGGACTGTCTAACACGCAATGCAGCACCACAGGCAGAACCACGGGATGACCGGTTATAGCCTGTGGCAAACCAACACTGCTGACCAGCGGGGGAATGCACGTTGTGTTGTGCTCATATGACGTGCTATACGGCTGATCTGCGAAGCATTGGTGGCTGGGTTTGCCCTCAGTGCAGAATGATCTGTGTAGTGCACACACACTCCCAGAGTGATCAGACGCCGTAGTCACGGCGCATGTAGGGGTTGAAGCAGATTCACTCCCTGTGATATCACTCCTGTGGCAGAGCAACACCAGCTGTGGTGGCACCCCATGCTGGCCACCTGCCTTCTTCACCACCTCCAGCACCAGTGGCTGCAGCTCCTCGGTTCGGTAAGCTCCAACCCCCAGTTCAGCTTGTTGGGTCCTTAGATGCCTTGAACGCCTCAGACACGCCAAGGATGGGGTCAGGAGGCGCCATCTCAACACCAGACAGCCTGCTGGCAGTAGCAACCAGTGCTGCTGCTGGCTTGTTCATCACAGCCATCCTCTGTGTGGCGCCTAGGCCATAGCGGGGTGAGGCCTGGGGTAAGTGGACACAGGCGTTGTTGGTGGTGAGTGCAAGTGCGCATAGGTGACCAGATGCCATTGTGTCCTGGCAGTGCAGCACGCTGCTGTGGTAGAAGCTGCGTGTGCAAGGAAACGCCTGAGGTCGCCTACGTCCCTATCATATCAATGATCAGCCTTTTAACTGATACTTTCCGCACCGTTGTCTTGAAAGCGCACGCCATGCTGCAGGTGCCGTGAAAAGGCGTGAAATGTGCAAGGCGTAAGTCAGTGTTGCTAGATCACTCGCGCTTACAAGTGTACAAGAGCGCAGTGGCGTATGATTGACATACGATCATTGCTTAAACGGTTCAGCAGGCTTCCAGTCACTCCCGCAATCCCAAGTGCAAAACACTGGTCAGTGGGTGTTGTTGTGACAACAGTTGATCCACAAAAACACATCATAAGCTTCCTGTCAAGTAAAAGTACCATTAGTGTCTTTGCCGGGGGTCCTGGTGAACTGCAGGCTTCTCTATTACATTTCCTTCTGACCTGCCTGGCAACCTGTGCCTGGATCAAGTTGTTTCTTGTATGCCCTGTGTACAAATAAGTACGTTGTAAATTGTCTTGCACCGCTCCATCCTTCCTGCGGAGACTTAAGGCCCCGGCTCAACAGCAACAAGGCAGCAGTCGAACAGCAGCACCCGCGACCATAGATTGTGCAATGCAGTATAATGGCAACAATGGGGTCGCTCCCATGGCGCGCATGGCTTATGGCGCAGGCGCAGCTTCAGCGAGACAGGAGGCAGCAGCAAGGACGGAGCTGTTCACTGGCGCAGGCCAGCCAGCTCCTGTGCAGGTCCAGCAGCCTATGTCTTACGATGATATGAACAACAAGCAGCTGATGCAGCATGCAGTGGAAACCCACAAGGAGACCACTGCCTCTGCTAAGAGGGGCCTGCAGGTGGGCTATCAGGCCTGACGCCTTTTACCACTGATGCAAGCGACATCTGTTGCAGGCTAGCTTCATCTTCAGGCAGCTGAACGCAGTGTTTAACAATTTCCTTATTCTGATTGGCTTACTGCTGCAGGCTGTGGAGCAGATGAAGGAGATTCAGTCCTCGACACATGCAGCGCTGCGGGACCAGGGAGAGCAGATGCGCAGAATAGAAACAGACATGGACAAAGTAAGTACAGCACAGCTGGGGCTGGTGGGAAGGTGGTGGGCAACATCGTATGGTTGTCAAGCGGGCCTGTGGCTCCAGCACCACCTGCCTGTGCGGTTCCAACCTTTGGTGGTTCAACCTTTGCTTGCAGCTGTCTGTGCCTGGATCCACCCCAGCTTGCGAGCAACCACCCGTGCTCTGCTGTAAAATGTGCTGCATGCTATATGGCTGCTGTGCCTGTCTGTGGTATTCTTAGCTTGTGGTTGTGTGCGTGGTTCTTGGCGAGTGATGTGCCTGCAGGAAAATGCCCCTGCCACTGAAGTATCACCCTACCGTGCCTGCTTGGCTGCCTGCACGCCTGTCACTTCACCCTGCAAACTACACACCCGGCTGTCTAATTTGTTGCAATTCTGCAGATTGGCGAGGACCTGAGCTACTCCGAGCGCATACTGCGCTTCATGCGGCTCTGCTGCTGCTTCAGCTTCTTCTGCAGCTGCTGCACAGAGCCCGACAGGGCCGAGAAAGATCAACAATGGCGCGGGTGAGCAGCAGTAGCTTGGGCCGCTGCCTGCACAAAGAATGACAATAGCAGCCGCAACATGCAGCACATGCAGTTGGGTTGCAACTCTGTCTTGGACTCCTGCCCCTTGTCAGGACGCATGCCTGCACACGCCTGCTGCTGTTGCTGCTGCCACGCAGGGCATCTGGCTCGCAGCCACCCAGCAGCTACGCAGGGCCGCAGCAGCCAGGCCCACACAAGAAGCTCACAGCAGCGCAGCGCAAGCAGCAGGCAGCAGCACAAGCAGCAGCAGGCGCCCCGGCATACCCGGGCGTGCGCACTGACGGCCTGGCTGGCCTGGGGCTGGACCAGGAGGCGGCCGCAGTTCAAACAGAGACACGTGAGCAGGACAAGTACCTTGACGAGATCAGCAGGGGGCTCGACCAGCTCAAGATGGGGGCTCAGGTGAGGCTGGTTACTGGCAGGTGCTGTTGTGCTTGCAGCAAAAGGTGGCTTTGCGACGTGGCAAGAAGCAGATGCGTGCTGCTGCATGCTGCTTACATTAAGGAGTTGCTGCAGGCACAACTGTGCACATCTATGCCAGGCTAACTTGCGCTGCTGTTATCGTGCTGCTGTGTGCGTCACTGCTGCCTGCAGCGCATGCAAGAGGAGGTCCGGGGTCAGGAGCAGCAGGCGGACAGGATTGGCCAGGATGCTGTGGTGCTGCACGACAAGCTGCGCTCAGTGAACAGGGAAGGCTTCAAACGGATATAAGCTGGCTAGCAGCAGCAGCAGGAGCAGCAAGAAGTGAACTTCTGAAGCAGCGCAGCAGCAGGTGCAGCAGCTGCAGGCAAGGAGCTGCTTGCAGTGCACGCTCCAATGTTCATACCCTTGTACCAGTAGCAGCAGGTGTATAAATGCTATGTGATGATTGACGTATGCTGGGAGTGTCGCACCAGGCTGCGCACACGCATCCACTCTGTTATGCAGTGGCTGTGTCTT